>PVLC010039406.1:0-14308 GCA_004027655.1 Graphiurus murinus
CGGTACTGGGGATTGAACTCAGGGGCATTCTACCTCCGAGCTATACCCCCAGCCCTATTTTTTATTCTTTATTTTGAAAACGAGTCTCACTAAGTTGCGGAGTGCCTCACTAGGTAGCTGAGGCTGGCCGCGAACCCGGATCCTCCGGTCTCAGCCTCCCGAATGCTGGGATTACAAGCGTGCGCCACCACGCCCGGCTAATGAATCCTGTTTTTAAGGAACAGTGTCAGTGTATATTTTCAAATTCCAAATGATACAACTTTGTGTTTGTTAAATTACAGGTACAGTTATGAAATTTCTAGAATGCATCCATTCTTGTATGGACCCACTATCCTGACCATGTCTGCTTGCTACGAAACAGCTATTCAGTCATGCTGCCAAGAGGAGAATAAGAATGAATGCTTGCAGATAAAGGTATAACACACATTACACCAACTACTCTTTGGGGCCTTGGTAAGGCAAGTGAGGTCTGTGGGCCGGCTACATAAGCATCACCCAACAGCTTGGTAGAAATGCAGAAACCAAAGTTCTTCCCCAGACCTACTGAACAGATTTGATTTTAACAAGATACTCAGGAGATTCATACAGTCATTAAAATTTGAGAAGCATGATCTAACATACATATTACTGCACAGTACTATTTACTATTCCAGTCACTATATCTACATAGCAAAACACCCCAAAATTAAGTTTTAAACTTAGAATAATAACAATCATTTTACTATCTTGCATAATTTTTGTGGATCAGGAACTTAGAAAGTAGCTCATCTGGGGGTTTCTGTCTCATGATTTCTTTTTTTTTTTTTTTTTCCTGTACTACCTCCTGGCTCTACCCCCAGCCCTATTTTTTTATTCTTTATTTTGAAACAGGGTCTCACTAAGTTGCAGAGGGCTTCACTAAGTAGCTGAGGCTGGCTGCCAACTTGTGATATTCCTGTCTCAGCCTCCCAAGTACTAGGATTATAAGCGTGCACCACCACGCCCGGTTCTTTTGTATTATTTATTTAAATTTTGAGACAGGGTCTTGTTAAGTTGCCCAGGCTGGCCTCCAAATCTTATGATCCTCCTGCCTCAGAATAGCTGGGATTACAGGTATGGGCTACCATGGCCAGCCTGGCTCATGGTATTTCATGAGGTCATAGATGACGTCTACATCTGGGACTCTTGGGCTGAAACACCTGGGCCTTGGTTCAACATTTTGTCCTTATATAATCTCAAATGTCTCTCCATGTAGGTTCTTTGCCTAGGCTAGTTTGGGCTTCCTCACATCATGGGAGACTGAGGGAAACTGGATTGCTCATATAGCTGAAGGCTTTGAGGAATACTCTAATAGATAAAGCAGAAGCTGTTTAGCTGTTCATATCTAGCCTCAGAAATCACTTCTGCCATGCTCTGTTGGTTGAAACACCGTACACCTTGCCAATAGAACCTTGCCCATTTGAAGGGAACTTCACTTCTTAATGAATGGGGGCACTGTCAAGGTCTCATAGTAAGACCATGGGATAGGGGATGCTATTATAACCACCTTTGGAAGATAAAATCTGACAATTTAAATCAATGGCCTTTTCTCCTTCGTTGGATAGAGGCAAATCAATTATTAGTTTCAGGATAAAAGTATTTTTTACATTATTTTTAAAGGTTCTAAATATTAAGACAAAATAATAATCTTTATTATGCTAGAGAGGGTACCAGGTAGATTTTCCAAAAGTCATATTGAAGACTAAAAGTAGTTTGATAATCATTTTGATACATTCCTCAAGACCCAAAGCAGGCAGCGCCACTTTTTCTTTGCTGTCTTCTTTGATCTTCTCAGTGAAACATTATATCCCTTCCTCTAAACTTTAGGTAGGAGAATTTAATTTCTCCTATTGAGCTCCTGCTTGTCTATCACAAATTAAATAATGTTTCAGGCATAGGCTAAGTACTCAATGATGGTAGCTATTTTCATTAAGGCTCTTGGTATGTGTTTCTTACCTCACTCTCCATTCTTCTCCTGGTGAGCTCTGATTGCTTCAGGAGCCTGTTTGAATTCCTAAGCAAGACAGTCATTTTTTTCTTTTGTTTTTATATTAATTAAAAACTGAAAGTAGGTGATCATGCGCAGACTTACATCATTACCCAACGTTTCCAAAGGATGTTTTTTTTTTTTTTCATGGAGGTGGGTTTTGTAGGCAACTTGTACTTACTCCTTGAAGTTGCAAAGTTTCCTTAATGTTATATTTTTAGTGAAAATTTGTCCCAAATGTATAATATGCTCATAATATGATCATAAGCAGATGCTGTAGCCAGCTAAGTCCTCTCCCCCTCTTCTGCACTTTGGGGTATTTACATTGTGGCTGCTGCCAGGGTCTGTTCCTAGTAACTCCTGATCCTTCCTCAAAGAAAGTTACATAATCAACTGTGTCTGTAATCAAAGAATGAGATCTATGAGCTAAGGCCTCAGATACTCTTGTGAAGAACTAAATAAACCTGCTGTATTTGACTTCAACTGAGTGTAATATGTCAAAATAAAGATAATAACAATACTTCATAATTAATCATAAAATATAATTAACTTATGCTTGATAATACATGTGTGTGTGTGTGTGTGTGTGTGTGTGTGTGTGTGTGTGTGTTACTGGGGATTGAATCCAGGGGTATTTTACCTCTAAGCTACACTCCCAATCCTATTTTTTTTTTTTTTTTTGCGGTGCTGGGGATTGAACTCAGGGGCGTTCTACCTCCAAGCTATACACCCAGCCCTATTTTTTATTCTTTATTTTGAAACCGAGTCTCACTAAGTTGCGGAGTGCCTCACTAGGTAGCTGAGGCTGGCCATGAACCCGGATCCTCCGGTCTCAGTCTCCCGAATGCTGGGATTACAAGCGTGCGCCACCACGCCCGGCTTCCCAATCCTATTTTATTGTTTATTTTGAAATAGGATCTCACTAAGTTGCTGAGGCTGGCTGCAAATCTGTGATCCTCCTGTCTCAGCCTCCCAAGTACTAGCATTATAGGCATGCACCACCACACCTGTCTTAATAATACTTCTTAAATAAAATGATTATTATTATGACAGTGTTGTGGTGTGAATAGTGCCTCTATATACATTTTCTGACTTGCTTTTGAAAATATCAATGTAAGGTACAGTTATCCATAGATAAATAATATACTGTCAGTATGCCTTAAATGAAAATATAGAGATGTTTTGAAATTTTAAAATATTACTTATACTTTTAGATATACCAACTAAGTAATACTTAATGCTGGGTAATGAGACATAAGTCTGTACATGGTCACTGGCTTTGAGATTACTTATATTTCTAGATATACCAATTTTGGCTTTTTTTTTACTAATTTTTTTCTATTTGCAGGTTTTATTTTATACATGATTGTGATCATACAAATATACAGATTTGATCAGAAGTTTAAACATGCCTATTTTTATTAGAAATTTAAATCTTCTAAAAAAACAATATGCCATTATTTAACCACCACTCTGCTGTTGAACCATTTATCTCAAAAATTTAGTATTATAACAAAGCATGCATCCTTTTCTTTTTGCATAATTATGTCTTTATTTATTTGGGAAAATTTGTGATATAAGTTTAAGAGTAGAAATCCAGGGTGTGAAAATATGAGCATTTGGAGGTGAAGAAGTTGATTAATAAATATTATACAACTGAAACATATGTTTTAAGCATAGGAGACATGTCTAAAATGACATGGTTAATAACTTGGGTAAAGCAAAATGTAAGACATTATTGAGATTTATTCTGGTAGCTCTCTGAGCTTTTGTTTGCTCACTTTCTTGTTCTCATTTATATTCTAAATGTTTGAGGTTCTGAGACAAGTGATCTCTGGGGAAGCCAGATTTTATTTTATAAGAAACGTCATGTTATGTTTTTGCATTTTGGCCTCTTTAAGTCAGTGAAAGACTTTCTAATTTTAAGGAGATATGCAGAATTTATTTTTCATTCCGTCTTATTAATGATGAGATCAACTTTTCCTGTTACTGTCATATTTCTTTGATGAGTTGTTTTTCTGTTTACAGCTAGAACCCATCAGAAAATATATTAGAGAGATATCTTTGAGACATCATCATTTGTGTGAAATTGGAATGAAATTCAACCACAAAGTAGCAACAGCAGTGTAAGTTAGCCATATAGATTTGTGGACTTTGTTTCCCCTGGACCAGCCTTTTGACTAGATCCTTTTCCTTTTGAAAAGTCATTTACCCCTCATTTATGAACATGTGTCAACATAAGCCCAGTTCCTTTCTCTATACATGTGCTGCTTGCCTGTATAAATGAGGGCATACAGAGCTGTGGGTGACACTGCACAATTCGAACTGCTCCCATATCTCCTGCCTCGATTTCTCCCTTCTGCTCAGATCCTTTAGTCTCTTCCTCAGTGCACAAAAGATTTTGGGCATTCAGATGTAGGCATTGTCTGCATTTTTCTGCATGGTAAAGGCTAGAGAATAAAAGGTATTCTTTTCTTTTGGAGGATAGGAAAGATTTTGGCTCCAACATGTGAAATAGAAAAAGTAAGAAGTGCTTTTGAGGAAGGAGGAGGAGGAGGAGGAGGAGGAGGAGGAAAAGTTGATGCAACTCAGCATGCCTCTTTCCTGGCCCACATTGGGTTTCTGTCCAAGTGAAGATATGCGTCTTCCTTATATTGCCTTCTTCCCCAACCTTGGACAACATTGTGCCCCCTGATGCTCAGTCTCTTTATAGGGTAGGACCGTTCTCCTTATTTCCAGAGAAATCTTGGGATGTTGATCCCTTATGGACAGAAGCACGGGACACCTATGCCTCATCATTTCTGCTTTTGTAATGAGGAGGTTTAAGTGGGAAGGTCAGGCCAGATATGTTCCCAATGGGAGGAAGCCTTGCATTTCATTGCCTATGTAAACAACTCAATTTTTTAAGAAGATTACTTAAGTGATGAAATTACCATCCTTTAGGTGATGTTGAAGTCTTTGTTTCTGTGACTTGATCTTAGTATGGCTCTGGGTATTATCTTTGAAGAATAGACATATTTGCAAATGCTTCTATTCTTATGGTTATGCTTCTATTCTTGATTAACCAGAACTAATTTTAGAAATGATAACATCCAAAATACTGTTTAAAATGCATTTCCATTTTTCTTTTCAGGGAATTGGTTCTGCTCACTAAAAAGCAACCGAATGCTAATTTTTCTGAAATTGCCAAACTGACTGCTGATATTAGAAATCTGCATGAGATCTGTTGTGAAGGAAATACGGTAGCATGTGCACTTGGTAGGGTAAGATACTCTTCTTAAATTCACTTTAGCTTTTAAGAAGCTAAAAATTCTTAAGTAATGGTACAGTGGTAAGTAGTAACTATAGAAAAGTCATGATCATTTCTCAATATTACCATAGAATATCATCTCCTTCCTCTTTGTTCTCCTTCCTTCTTTCCTTTCTTACTTCTTTTATTTTTATTTGATTGATTAATTAATTTTATAGTGCCCAGGATTGAACTCAGAGTCTCACAAATGCTAGGCAAGAGCTCTACTACTGAGCTTTATTCTCAACCCGTATTCCTTTATTTTTCAAGTTTTAAGCTAGATCTCTATCCTTCTTTCAAATTGGGACTAGAGTTCATTCATCTTTGCTTTTTGCACACGACCTAGAATCGCATCCCCCATCACCTTGGTGGGAAAGGAAAGCAATCAACACAAGTATCATGGGGCCTGGGCCTTGGGGACCAAGGATTGCATGGAACTTACCTGCTCCACATCCAAATATAAGTCCCCAAATCCCAGAGAAGGAAAGAACTGTAACTGTCAAATACCTCAGGAGAGCTGGGCATGGTGGTGCACGCTTGTAATCACAGTACTTGGGAGGCTAAGACGGGAGGATCCAGGTTCGAGGCCAACCTCAGCTACCTAGTGAGGCCTTCTGCAATAGTGAGACCCTATTTCAAAATAAAGTATAAAAAGTAGGACTAGGGTTGGAGCTTGAGGTAGAATACCCCTGGGTTCAGTTCCCAGTACTGAAACAAACAAACAAACGAACAAACAAACAAACAAGAAACCCTCAGGAGACCTTAGTGATTTATAAGTCATGTTACTATTTATTCTTCTAGTTTGAAAACTGAATAATCTTCACCATGATTTTTTTTTTTTTTAAGCAGAAACAAAGAAAGACTGGTAACATAATTTCATGGAAAAATTAGTGACTCCTTTTTCCCCAACAGTGTCAGTCTAGTACAAAACAGATTAAAAGATGTAGCAATAAGAGAATGAAAAACCATTGAATAAAACACTGAAGAGAAGCCCTACGATTCTTAGTCCTCAAATTTCTTCTTTGCTAAGATGGAGAGTGGGGGTCAGACAGCTTTTCTTTGGCAGCAATTACAGTTGCCATGTCTGGGGTTAGTGCCACTTCGACTCTACCACTCAGGAGAGGGGGCAGCTGCCATTGTCCATTCCATCCTTGAGATGGACAACTTAAAGTTGTTCCTTGAAGTGTGTGTGTGTGTGTGTGTGTGTGTGTGTGTGTGTGTGTGTGTAATAACAAGAATCTCATTCGCACTGGAAAGAAAGAATACTATCCCACATACTCAGAAGGAGCATTGACTCTTCAAGACAGACTTTTGAGCCGGGCGTGGTGGCGCATGCTTGTAATCCCAGAATTTGGGATGCTGACCTGAGGATCCGGGTTCGAGGCCAGCCTCAGCTACCTAGTGAGGCCCTCTGCAACTTAGTGAGACCCGGTTTCAAAATAAAGAATAAAAAATAGGGCTGGGGGTATAGCTCAGAGGTAGAATGCCCCTAAGTTCAATCCCCAGTACCGCAAAAAAAAAAAAAAAAAACAACAACAAAAAAAACCCACCAACAACAAAAAAACAGACTTTTGGAATCCTGTTTGCCAGAACATTAGGTGAATTTGGTGGAAAATTCAAGGAATCTTTGCGCCCTGACAGAATCCACCAGAAACTAAAACAAAATCTCTGTGATTCATTAATACATAAACAATGCCCATGCCAAACCAGCAATTCTGAAACTGCTCCCATTGTAGCCCAGAATGCCAGAACAAGCCACAGTTTTTCAATTGTATTGTCTAGAATCCAAATATATATATATACACTGTATATATACACACACACACACACTATATATACACACTATATATATACACACACACTATATATATAGTGTGTGTGTGTGTGTGTGTGTGGGTATGTGTGTGTGTGGTACAGGGGATGGAACCTTGGGGCATTCTACCTCTGAGCTACAGCCCCATCCCTATATTTTTATTCTTTATTTGGAGACAGATTCTCACTAAGTTGTGAAGGGCCTCACTAAGCAGCTGAGGCTGGCCACAAACCTACATCCTCCAGTTTCAGCCTCCCAAATGCTGGGATTACAAGTGTGCACTACCACACCTGGCCCCAAAATAATTTTAAATAACTAAATTGTTCTGGTCACCCTGTCATGGTCCAGACTATTATGGAAACAGGTTGAGGGGTGTTGGTTTGGCAAAGATTTCTGTGTTAAAAGAATTTTTTAGAGGGTTTTTTGTTTTTGTTTACTTTTATTATTGTTTTTACTTAGGATAGATTCTGAACATTAATAAGTAAACATTCTTTTATCATCTTAGGATGATCATTTGATTTCTCTCCTTTGATATATTCATTGGCGAATTTTATTAGATTTCTTAATTTTTAATTATCTTTACAATCTCATTTTATTGTGTCTCTGCACTTGGGATATTATATATATCTATATATCAATTTTTATTTATGCTTAGATATGAGATTGAACTACAGCTGTTTATTTTGATACATATTTTATCAAGTTTTGATATTCACTTATGCTATCTTTTAAAAAATAAATTATTTTTTCCTTTTAAATTATCTGAAATAACTTAAAAAGTATTGAGGCTATCTGTTTTCAGAAAATTTGCACTGAAATTCAGTTGGAGGTATAAATTGGTCTATTAAATAGGCTTTTCCATTTCTTTTGCTATGGAGTAGTTTAATGTTTTTCCAGGAGACCTTCATTATTTATGGATTCATAATTATGAATTCACCTACTTTCAAAAATTAAGTTGTAACCCCTAAATCAATGTTTACAGCACTTTCCTGGTAAGTCACAGACTTATGTATGCTCACAGCAGCAAAAAACTTGAGCTGCCTGATGTGCACAGTTCCAGATAAGGTGGAATAAGGTGATATTCTGCCTTCCTGTTTTAGCTCTTATACTATAAATAAGTGCCTATGTGTGCATATGTATGTATACTGGGAATTGAATCCAGGGACTTTTTTTTTCTTTTTGTACTGGGGATTGAACCCAGGGACATTCTATCTTTGACTACATCCTCAGCCAGTTTCATTTATTTTTTTGAGACAAGGCCTTTCTAAGTTGCTAAGGGTCTTTCTATGTTGCCTAGGCTGGTCTTGAACCTGCGATACTCCTTTCTCAGCCTCCCAAGTACTAGGATTACAGGCATGTGCTACTATACCAGGATAAATAAGTGCCCTTTTGTTGTCTATTTAATGACACATTTTGTTTTTGTCTTTAACTTTTGTTGGTAATTTTGCTATTTAAATGGCCTCAAAGCATAGTAGTAAAGGGGCTGTCTAGTGTTGTTAAAGTGTAGGAAGTCTGTGATGTGCCTTACAGAGAAAATATGTGTATTTGATAAACTTCATTCATGCATGAGTTATGGTGCAGTTGGCTATAATTCAATGTTAATAAAACAACAGTATGTATTGAACAGAAATATACATAAAATGAGACTGTCTTGATTGGTTGATAAAAATATGTCCAGAGGTTCACAGGAACCCTATACTTTTTCCTTAGGGGCAATGATTCAATATTCATCAATTCAGCATTTATAACTAATATAAACAATGAGAATCATTTATTGTTTTGTCAGGTTTTACAATATACATTTTCCTTTTAAAAAAGTCTTCTTTATCAGCAGTGTGTGTGTGTGTGTGTGTGTGTGTGTGTGTGTGTGTGTGTGTGTTACTGGGGATTGAGCCCAGCGGTGCTCCATCTCTGAGCCATACTCCTGGCCCTATTTTATCTTTAATTTTGAAACGGAGTCTCACTAAGTTGCTGAGGCTGGCTGCAAACCTACTATCCTCCTGTCTCAACCTCCAAGTGTTGGAATTACAGGCGTGCACCACCATGTCTGGTAGCATTTATATATTTAGGAATATAGAGTTATAGATAATAATATTATTGTTTGAAATTAAAAACATCATCTATTTTGTAATTATACCTTCTTTTTCTCATGTATTTATTTTTTCTTCAATTAATTAGTCTGCATAGGGACTATTTAATTTATTGGTCTTCTCTAAGACAAAATTCTTGGGCTTATTTACTTGGTTTTTGCACTTAATTTAATTCTCTCCTCAATTTTGTTAGTTCCTTTTAGTTCAGATGTTTTGGTTGGCTTAATTTTATACTCACTCTTTTTTAAAACAGCTTTGTTTACAGTAATTATTTAACTTGAATGATTGTTTTATACATTATCTTCCAATGTTTATTTTTATAATAACTTAGTAATCTTTTGATTAGCATATTTTCCTAATACTCTCAGGAATGAGACAGTCTTTGAAGTTGTATGCACTAGAAAGGCTTTTGTTTCTTTTTCAGGGTTCATTACATCCTCCCATATTATTTTATAGCATCACGCCAACTCATGAAGCAGTGTGTTTATAATGCATATTAATTTTTAATACTGAGTTATATAAATTAATATAGTTTAACATTCTATCTTATCCATCAATCAACATAATTCAATGAAACATGGTAAGGTTCTCTCTCTCTCTCTATGACTTCACAGCACTATAGGAATACCATTCTAAGATTGTATAATAATTGTTACAGTACTCACTTTTTAAAATGCTTTTTCTGTGCCAAGCACTATTTCTTTTTTTTCTTTCTCTTTTTTTTTTTTTTTTTTTTTTTTTTTTTTTTTTTTTTTTTTTTTTTTTTTTTTTTTTTTTTTTTTTTTTTTTTTTTTTTTTTTTTTTTTTTTTTGCGGTACTGGGGATTGAACCCAGGGGCATTCTACCTCCGAGCTACACCCCAGCCCTTTTTTTCACTCTTTATTTAGAAACACGGTCTCACTAAGTGCAAAGGGCCTTACTAAGTAGCTGAGGCTGACCACGAACCTGGATCCTCCTGTCCCAGTCATTTTTTTTTTTTTTGGACAAGCACTTTTATAGATTTACTTCATGCCAGGCTCTGTTCTTTGCCCTTAACAAATATTAATTCATTTAACTCCCATGACCTTAGCAAGTCTTATTTTCATCCTCATTTTATAGATTAGGAAATTTAGGTACAAAGAAGTGAAGTAACCTGCCTAAAATTCTATTGTCAGAAAGTAGCAAAGTATTAGAATCAAAGATTAGAATCCAGGAGATCTGCCTTTAAAGTTTTATCTGTTAATAACTGCAATAACATTATTTTTCTAACAACAGATGATAGTAAAAGCTTTTCATCATGGAATGTTTATATTCTAACAGTGTTTCTCATTAATTTTTAAAAATCCATATGCCAGACAGATCTGTTCTTGGCCTTCTTCCTTCTTACGGTAGACATATTGCCAGAGATGGCTAGTTGTTTAGTAAGGACTTGTCTCCTCTTCTGCAGTCTAGAGCAGCTGCTGGGCCATGAACTGCATTTGCTATCTGTCTCAAGTCTAGGCAGGGCCACTTGACTGAGTTTTAGTCAGAAGTCATTTATGTCTTTTCTGGGTCTAGCCTATAAAAGTCTCCTGGCTTATCTCCTACAACATCCACTAATGCCTGGCTAGATTTTAACGCTGAAAGCAATATCAGAAGCCACATGTGGAAGATGACAAAGTCTCTGTCACTTGCTTCCTGGAACTACTGCTTTCTTCCCCAGTAGGCCTTTGCAAGAGAGAAATTGCACTTGATTCTCTCGAGCCACTGAGAGCTGAGAGTTGCCTGACTAATGGGCATGTTCTCCTTTCACAGTCTTAACCTGACCCCCAAATTTAGCTTCAACTTATCACTCTCTGATTTAGACCCCCATCTTATTCTTCTTTCCTGAACCCTTAATTATACCTCTTCTTTCAGTTTGTCAAGGACAGATCAGTACATGGTGACATTTTTTCCCCTCTAGCCTTCTACTAATAACAATAAAAATAAATATGTTCAGAATGAAGCCATCAAAAATAACTGTTCCATTTTATGTTTTATAGAGCCAGCTGATGAACTACACCTGCTCTAAACAGGCTATCCTATCCAGTAAGATCACTCACTGCTGTGAACTGCCAGTGCCATTCCGAGGGGAGTGCATTATCAATGCAGAAAAGGACGACAAATCTGACTTTTCACCCCTCCCCCTGAGAAGGTTCACAAAGGACCGATTTGTATGCCAACAATTCGCTGACAAGCAAGACCACTTTCTACAAGAGTAATAGAGTTTTTTTGTAAAATTTTAGTGATAGAATATGTATTCTAAATTTTTGGAGGGAGGTTGCAAATGTGAGTCATGACAGGGCCCAGCTGCTGATGGAAGTGAGTAACTAAGTGGGAACTGTGGCCAAAGGGAGATGCTGCGTGGCGTCCATCTTTGATGTCAGCTGCGCCATGCTGCCCTGCGAGAATGTGGATTTGGGGTGGTTGAGTCTACTGCATTTTGAGAGAAGCTAGAAATCTCTGGAGTTTTAGATTTGGGCCACTACCATAGGAGTTAAAGACATGGTGAAGGTTTACAAGCTTTGCTATAAGGGACCTAGAGATGAACAAGAGCTTCAGATTGATATACCTGGTCAACTCTCCTAATTAATGTAATATTCACTATCAGGTCCATGGTGTAGCATTTAAAAATTAGAAGCTTGAGACATGAACCTCTTTGGTGTCCAAAGTATATGTTAGCTTGTGGATAAAGCAAACCAATTTTAAGATATATTTTCAAGACAATATTGCTATGTGATTGAATTATTCCCCAATTCACTTTGCAAAGCATTGAGAATTTAAGTTTTCCGCAAAGTTTATTGTACAATGAATTTACAACATGAGGATTACAACATAATTGTATAATGACCTTAGTTGAATGTCCACAAATTACATTTGTCACTGGCTAATAAAGGTAAATGCCACTATCTGAATCTACTCATTACAAATTCCTAAATTAGACCCGGGCATTATGGTGTATACCTGTAATCCTAGTACTTGGATGGCTGAGACAGGAGGATTGCAGTTTCAAGGATAGCCTTAGGAATGTAGAGAGAATCTCAGAAACCTAGTGAGACTCTGTTTCCAAACAATAAAATAAAAAGGGCTGGAGGTGTAGCTTGGAGGTAGAATGCCACTGGGTTCAATATCCAGTACTACAAAATAAAAGAAAACAAATTACTAAGCTAGCATTTGGTACTGAAAAGTCTAAAGGCCCAAGGTGAAGAGCACATGAACTAGGAGGTGGGAGGCGAGTTCCAAGCTTTGACGGGCATGCTCTTTGGAGGAAGTCACTTGATGTCCTTGGTGTTCCAACTGTTAAAGGAGGCAGTTGGGCAAAATAACTTCAAAGGCCCCGTCTATAATTCAATAAGTCCTCTGAAAATACTCTAGAATCCAATTTTTCTTTCTTGTGACTGAGATGAATATATAGATTATGAATTACATTTAAAGGTTTATATGAGGGAAAAAGGGAAGATGGTGATTTAAGATAGCACTTTCTTGGAAATAAGTAAAGCATCAAAGATCAATAGGGAAAAGATCTTCTTACCCCAACACTTGAAATTAACTTCAAATAAAAGTAAGTAGAGACTGAATCAGAAATACCTGCTTAAACAGGATGCTTTAGGTTGAAGTTTTAAACCTGTGTGCTTTTGGAAAAGTCATGTAATTTTATTGCTTTGGTTTTCTTATCTCAAAATAGAAGCCATAGAACCTACCTGCCAGCCAGCTTCCCAAGGTTTCCAAATGCATTCAGTTAAATTTCATGGTCATAATTGGTTTTTGAAAGAAAACTCATGGCCTCTGAATTTTATTGTTTATCTTCTAATATTTTTGTATGATACAGGTTTCTCTATGAATACTCAAGAAGACATCCAGAGCTGGCAGTTCCAGTGATTTTAAGAGTGGATGAAATCTATAAAAAATTATTGGAAAAATGCTGTAAATTAGAAAATTCTTTAGAATGCCATAGTCATGGGGTAAGTTCCTTTAAAAAAAAATGTTTCTCATAAGTGATTACAAACATAAGAAAAATTTCAGTGCTATTAGTAGTGCCATACTTTGGTAAGATTATTCTGCATGTTCTTGCTAATCGCAAGCACTGGACAAGAAATATGATTTCCTTGTATACCAAGGTGGTCTCACCTCCCCAGAGCACCTCTCTGGATGAGTCACAGCCTCACACACTCTGTTTTCTGAGACCTTAGCAATCTCTTCTCTAAAGTGACTGTGGGTGTCTGCCTACCTGGTGCAGTAGCAGATAGCATGAAAGCACAACCTGTTAGGGTGTGGGAGGTTAACCGCTTTACACATTTTCCTGGCAAATGATCCCTTCCCAGGCCAGAAATCTTGCTGTACACAACTCTAGTGCCTGTGATATGAAAAAGCTGGCAGCCTAACAGACTTCTCCCTAATGATCTCTTTTCCTTGGTCAACATGGCTAAAGGGTTCTGGCTTTTGTTATTCTAATTAATGGCTTATACACGTACAGAGGGCTAGAGCTGGGGGTGGAGTGGGGAACCAGGATGGAGGACAAGGAAGGCATTCTTTGTCCTGTCTGGGCTCAAGCAGGCACACCCAATAGTTTTCTGTTCTCAGAGAAAAGGAAATCGAGGGCGATTTAACCTGCTGTAGGCAGTCCCCTCTTACAGCATCCCAGGCTTCCACAGCAGCCACCAGGATTACAGCAACTCACAGGAGCATAGACGTTTAGAACTTACAGAGCAGCTTGGCAACCAGTATTCCAGGTGATCCTTGCAATAGCCTGGGATGAGAAGGAGTGCCCAAATTGTCAAGTACATTTTATAGCCGAGAGTACTGATTTCAGAAGGTCCAAAGGATTAGCCTAATGTCATATGGGCAGTAAAGACAGAACTAAGAGTAAAATCCAGGCCAATTGCTTGCAAGTCTGAGGGAATTTTTACTATAGAAGTGTTGAGGTAGATTAGAAGCATATATATTAGATAGAAAAGAGGTATCGGGAAAATTCATAAAAATATAGTTTTTAGCCTTTTAAAAATCTGGAGAGTGTCGTCCACCCCTAAAAAAAGAAGAATTTGGTTCAGCCCAAGAGAGACTACAGCCCAGCCCACTGCCCACCGAAGAGGTACCCGCACGCACACCTGGAAAGA
>PVLC010039407.1:0-14301 GCA_004027655.1 Graphiurus murinus
GTACTGGGATTGAACTCAGGGGCATTCTACCTCCGAGCTACACCCCCCAGCCCTATTTTTTATTCTTTATTTTGAAACCGAGTCTCACTAAGTTGCGAAGTGCCTCACTAGGTAGCTGAGGCTGGTCTCGAACCCGGATCCTCCGGTCTCAACCTCCTGAATGCTGGGATTACAAGCGTGCACCACCACGCCCGGCTCCAAAACCATTTTTATATATGCTCTTTTATTTATTTTTTTGGTGGTGTTGGGGATTGAACACAGGGGCATTCTACCTCTGAGCTATACCCCTAGCCCTATTTTATTTTTTATATGGAAACAGGGTCTCACTAAATTGCTGAGGCTGGTATCAAACCTGTGATCCTCCTGTCTCAGCCTCCCAAGTAATGGGGTTAGAGGTATGTGCCAAATATATGCTATTTCTTATAGGAATGGACTAGAAGAAAATATTTTATTACAATTAAACTTAACCATTAAATGTATCAGGTTTAGTGTCTTTTGAAACTCTATGGATGGGGCTCCAGGGACAAGGATCTGAAATGGTATGGACACCTAATTTTCATTGTATAGTCTTAATACTGTTGATTTTTTTAAGTGTATGCATGTATGACTTTTTCTACTAAGAAAGCTATTTTTACAAGTGAAGAAAAAAATTGAATAAGGAAAAAATTAACATTTCATCTAAAGTGATAGATTGAATCAATGGTAAAGTAGGAAACATTCTGAATATGCTAAGATATAGCAATCATCCTGACATATTTAATCTCCAAACGTGCAGTTCTCACACTTACCTTCCAAAATGAAGGACGATGTACCGGATGAGATCACCTTGTTTTTCCATTTTGTTGTCTGTTACCATGGGCATCAGCTTATCATAGTATTTTGCAAGGTAGAAATGCCCATCCTCCCACTCTGGCAGGTACAAGGTGACATCCTATAAGAGAGGACCCAGAATATTCACCTAAGAAAATTTCACACTGTGCTAGGAAGTAAAGTGTGAATAGATGATTAAGGATCAAAACAATGAGACCTACCCCTAGTTAAGTTATTGCATGTAACTTTGGTTTGCTATGTAATATTCCATTATAGCAATATCCTAATTTATCCATTTAATAACTGATTGACATTTGGGCTACAGCTAGTATAAAACCTAGAAATAATGACGTAACAACATTCTTATACATAGCCTATGGGGACACGCTGGGTTATATTATATTCTGGAGAGGAGAGCCTCTTACTGTTTATATATGCTACAAGTATCTTCTAACCTTGCCTTGCCTCTAACTTCAAAAGGTATTTTCTGATGAATGGAAGTTATTTTTCTTTTATGGCTAGCGTTTTTGGTCTTTTAATAAGTCCTAACTGCTGGAGGTGTAGCTCACTGGTAGAGGGTCTGTCTAGCACGTACAAGGTACTGGGTTTGATCCCCAGACTTCAAAACAAAGTAACAGTAAAGAAGTTGTGACCTAGACCAACAATCTACCTGAAGCTCATTTTGGTTTATGGTATGAAGAAAGGATCAAGTTTGATTTCTTTTCCTCTTGTAACCTACCCAAATGACATACACCATTTATTGAAAAGACTATCTATCCTTTGCTATCCTATCTGGAAGCTGTTGGGGCTCACTGTTCTGTTGGTTTATTTTTCTAGCTTATATGAATGTAACACCATCCTAATTACTATACCTTTATAATAAGTCTTGATACATGTGCGAGCTGGTTATTCTGTTTGCCCCTACAGGTATACTTAGCACCTTCATAGCCTCTTCCACCCTGCTCAGGGACCCACAAGACGTGACATTGATGACTTACTGTTTGCTCTATGGCTTTCTGGGAGTTTTAGGCAATGCAAAGTTGCAACGGGAGATTACAGGACAGGAGGAGAGTGAGGTCAAGATCTTTATGCACTCTGCTTTCCTTCCTCCTGAGCTACAGCTGATGGTGGCTATGTTCCTTTCCCTAAGGTCAAGTTCTGGTCCAATGGCCTCTTCCTACAAAAGCAGCTCTCTACGGACAGCAGTCACCGTCCTCCCTCTGTGCTCCTTCATGTTTAGAAGTGGCAATGGTTCCTGCTATTGCAAACGTGGGGCAGTTTCACCATCCTTTGTTGGTTTCCTTTAACCTAGGTCTTCATTAAACTCTCAATGAACTCCTCTGATTTTGTTGTTTTCTGCCTGCACTCAACCTCATAGAATGTTGTAAAGATTGTCTCAGATTAAAGAAATTTCACAGAGAATGCTATATGGCTTAGATTCTAGACAGAAAAAGTTTATTATTGACAAAACTGGTGGAATTGGAATAAGATCTATAAATGGTTAACAGTACTATGTCAGTTAATTTCTTAGTTCTGATAAATGTCCTATAGCTTTTTACAACTTAATTTTTAAGTCTCTGATTATTTCAAAATAAAAATTAAAAAATAAAGGTATTAGAAAGAGAAAAAAATTCTAATTATTAATTACCTGTTAGCTTTTGATGAAGATTGCATTAAACTTCTAGGACATTTTGAAGAGAAATGGCATCTTTACATTATTGAGTCTTCCCATCCATATACATGCTACAACTCCAATTTACTTAGGTCTTTTTAAAATGTCACTCAATATTTTAGGGTTTTTTTATTTATTTTTTTATTTTATTTTATTTTTTTTTGCGGTACTGGGGATTGAACTCAGGGGCAGTCTACCTCTGAGCTACACCCCAGCCCTATTTTTTATTCTTTATTTTGAAACCGAGTCTCACTAAGTTGTGGAGTACCTCACTAGGTAGCTGAGGCTGGCCACGAACCCGGATCCTCTGGTCTCAGCCTCCCGAATGCTGGGATTATAAGCGTGCGCCACCACGCCCGGCTTGTTTTTTTTTTTTAAAGAGTTCTTTTGTGCAATTTCTTATTTTGAGCCTATCCTAAATAACTTTTCTGAGGCATAATTTTCAGTTTAATTTACATATTGTAAGCACACAGGTTTCTGACAAATAGGTACAGGTATGGAATCATCACTACTATCAAGATAAAGAACATTTCTAACACTCCCAGAAGTTTGTGTCTGCATTCACCTTTGCCAGCCACACTCACTAGCCAGGCAACTACTGATATGATTTCCAGCAATATACATTACCTATTCTGAAATAATAATATAAATGAAATTATAGAAATATTAATTGTTCTTGTAATCCCAGCATTTGGGAGGCTGAGACCGGAGGATCCGGGTTCGCGGCCAGCCTCAGCTACCTAGTGAGGCACTCTGCAACTTAGTGAGACCCTGTTTCAAAATAAAGAATAATAGGGCTGGGGGTGTAGCTCGGAGGTAGAATGCCCCTGAGTTCAATCCCCAGTACTGCAAAAAAAAAAAAAAGAAATATGAATTATGTCCCTCTTCTTTCATTAAGCACATCTGTGACATTAATCCACATTGCTGCATGTACCAACAGTTCATTTCTTGTTGTGGAGTAGTATTCCATTATATGATACAGTATCATTTGTTTAACCTATCTTCTGTGGATGGCCACTTGAGCTGTTTCTTTTTTTATTAATTAAGTTGCTATAATCATTTGTGTGCAAGTCTTTTTTCTACTGATTATATGACATCTACTTAATTCTGTTATTGGATTCATTGTGTTTCTAAATGAAATTACATTATACATATACTTGCCTTATATTTTTTCATAATAGCATTGCTTTCAAAGTTAGCTGTTTCTTCCATAAATCGACCCACTAGTAGTGTAGCTCGACCACGAATTGACATGTTCTTACTCTCAGTAGGGGTTTTATTTTCAGGAAAACATAATTCAACTCCTTTCTGAAGAACAATAAGTGCCTGGTGAACATCACCCTGAAAGAAAAAAAGTAATAACAAGCCTTTTCATTTAGGAACATAATTTATTTTCTGAAAAATAAAATTATTTGCATTTAAAGTTCATTAAGTATGTTTAGGTACAAATCCAATTATAATTTCATGTTTATCTCTCATTTCCCTTTTATTAAATAAAAAAATCCACAGGGTTGGTGGCGTATGCTTGTAATCGCAGTACTTGCGAGGATGAGATAGGAGGATCACAGGTTTGAAACCAGCCTCAGCAACTTAGTGAGGCTCTTAGCAATTTAGTGAGACTATTTCCAAATAAAAATAGGTCTGGGGATGTAGCCTGGAAGTAGAAGGCCCCTGGGTTCCATCCTTAGTACCACCAAAAAAAAAAAAAAAAAGCATTGATAAAGAACTCATTCAATTCACTCATTCATTTTATAATTAAAATGCAAGAATTAAAGATGCATATAGATGATTTAGAGTAAATTATAAATAAATCAAATCTCTGGCTTAAAAAAGTTTCTACTTATATGTGTGAGGCCCTCAGTTAATCAAAAAAGTTCATAGTAAAGTAAGGAAACAAACTATGCCAAACAATAACATATTGAATAAACACTATAACAGAGGAATACAGATTAGTATTGAGAGGACAGAGAAGGGAGAGTCCAAAACCTACCAGGAGATAAAAGAAAATAGAGGAGAGCAGTAGTCAGGAAAGATTATCAATGGGGAAAAATCTCAATCAGGTCTTAAACAATGAATAAAAATTTTCCTGGCAAAGCCGGGCGTGGTGGCGCACGCTTGTAATCCCAGCATTCGGGAGGCTGAGACTGGAGGATCCGGGTTCGCGGCCAGCCTCAGCTATCTAGTGAGGCACTCCGCAACTTAGTGAGACTCGGTTTCAAAATAAAGAATAAAAAATAGGACTGGGGGTGTAGCTCGGAGGTAGAATGCCCCTGAGTTCAATCCCCAGTACCGCAAAAAAAACCCCAAAAAACAAAAATTTTCCTGGCAGAGAATTTGGTGAAAGACATTCTAGGAAGAAGGGACAGTAATTTTAGTTGGGAGAAAAGAAAGTACAGATAGTCCTCAACTTATGATGGTTTCCACTTACAATTTTTCTGATTTTACAATGGTGTAAAATTTATGTGTTAAGCTGGGCATGGTGGTGCACGCTTGTAATCCCAGCATTTGGGAGGCTCAGACTGGAGGATCCAGGTTCATGGCCAGCCTCAGCTACCTAGTGAGGCCCTCTGCACGTTAGTGAGATGCTGTTTCAAAATAAAGAATAAAAAATAGGACTGGGGATGTAGCTTGGAGGTAGAATGCCCCTGAGTACAATCCCCAGTACCGCAAAAAAAAAAAAAAAAAAAAAAAAAAAAAAATTCCTATGTGTTATATAAAAACCATAGTTTGAGTTAGATCTTTTCCTGGTCTGGTGATGTGATACTCCCTTGTCATAGTGGACAGTAGAAGCAAACCAAGTGTCCACTCTGTATATGATCATGAGGATAAAAAACTGATATTCTAATGTCTAGTAGTTCTCCCTCATCTGCAGGAGATACATTCTAAGAGCCCCAGGGAATGCTAAAACTGTGTATACTACCAAATCCTATGTATATATGCTTTTTCCTAAACATACATATCTACGATAAAAATTGAATTTGTAAATGAGATACAATAAGAGAGCAACAGTAATAATAAAAGAGAAAAATTAAAACTTATGAATTATTTATTTCTGGAATTTTCTATTTAATATTTTCAGATAGAGGTTGACTGGGTAACTGATACCTCAGGTAACTGAAACCCTGGAAAGCAAAACTGAGGACAAGAGGAGACTACCGTAATGCCGCACTGCCACACGGTGATGCTCGGTAGATTAGGTGCACGACATGCACTTTGGACTTTAGATACTTTCAACTGAGTTTACTGGGATGTCACCTCATCTTAAGTTGAGGAGCAGCTGTAGTCTGGTTTTAGCTGAAGTCTATAAAGTGTTTTTAAGACAGTGATGAAGTCCAAGAGACAGGATGGCATCTGATCAGAAAGGGCTTGTATACTTTCTTAG
Source organism: Graphiurus murinus (assembly GCA_004027655.1). Taxonomy (NCBI): domain Eukaryota; kingdom Metazoa; phylum Chordata; class Mammalia; order Rodentia; family Gliridae; genus Graphiurus; species Graphiurus murinus. The sequence goes on from PVLC010039407.1 coordinate 5,865, forward strand.
AGTGCAGACTTTAATCCAAAGGCTATGAAAAATACTTTGAAGAACTTAATCTTTTTGAAGAAGCAATATGTTTCAATGTGCATTTTGGAAAGATCATAGAATGAAGTATATACACAGAAATTGTGAGGTCCTATGTTAATATTATTACAGACTAGAAATAACAAGGGCAAGAATTTAGGCACTGGAAACAAATAAAAGAAGAAGAATTCAAAAAATGCTTCTACGGTCAATGTGCAAAGATTTAATCTTCGATTGCATGTGGGAAGTGAGGGTGAGGAGGAGTTGAAGATGAAGTCCAGACTTGTTTTAGATGAGAGGATGGTCTATAGTCTTGTTCAGAAATAGAGAACATAGGAAAAGAAACAAGCATTCAGTATTATATAATGAATTGCATTTTGAATATACTGATTTTAAGCAATATATAGGCTAGTACTCGCTTACAAAATGATCCTTTATCAACTAATGCAGGCTGAATTATTACTTTCCCCACAAATCTAGGAAACATTTCCTCCCCTATCCTTTCTCAGCCACCAGAAAGTTGGTCTGATCACAGACAGGATCAACTACAGTTGCCAAGTTCAATTTCAGAACATGCTATCAATTCTACACTGGTGACAAGTATGAGGAGATATGTAAGTAACAGCACTTAAATATGGGACATAAACTTTGTATGGATTCAGATATTTAAAAAGATCCCTTCCTATTGCTACTGCTTCAATCTGGGTATTGCTGGGAACTTCTGTTCTGATGCTAGGACCTCCCTGACATGCTAGAAAAGAAGTGAATCTTTTTTTTTTTTTTTTTTTGTGGTACTGGGGATTGAACCCAGGTGCACTCTACCTCCAGGCTATGCACCCAGTCCTATTTTTTATTCTTTATTTTGAAACAGGGTCTCACTAAGTTGTGGAGTGCCTCACTAAGTAGCTGAGCCTGGCCATGAACCCAGATCCACCAGTCTCAGCCTCCAAGTACTGGGATTATAAGCGTGCGCCACCACGCCTGGCTAAAGAAGTGAATCTTGACAATAAGTGAATCTTGACACCCAGTCCAGAGACACCATTTGTAAGAGACAGTGTCAAGCAAGTATCTGTTAGTGACTCGTACATATACTCTGTGTACAGGGAGAAGATTAAGGTCATTTTCCTCAAGAAAAATATAAGACAGATGACAACTGAAAAAACTAAACGTTTAGGCTTGAAATGGTACATTTGTGAACTTTAAGATTAGAATGGTTTTCTCCCAGACGATGGTAGATAAAAAATGATGAGAACTGACAGAAAAAGGTGGTTCTGAATTTGGATTAGGGATCTTCTCTCCATTGAGCCTTTGTAGGAAGTACATAATTCCCAAGAGAATGTGTATCTGATGACATTCCCTTGGCCATTACCTTGGACCAGAGCCACTTTGCCCTTTCCACACAGAGTTCAGCGAGTTGTGACTCTCCTGCGTTCAGGAGAGCGTTGTAGGCTGTCTGGTGGTGCCCGGCCTTTCTGGCTACCCTAGCGCTCTGTAGCCAGCATTCTCCAACCATTTCATTGTAATCTGGTCTAAACCAACGTGACAAAACATGGGAGAAAAAGAGCATTTGTAAGAGTATCCAACAATTTCACTCAAACACCTCTTCCCAACATAGCACTTTCTCAATATACTATTTTCAAAGGAATCGATGATTAGTTTGTTTAAAAAAAAAACCCAGATTTTAATTTTCTTATAGTGCTCCCTTTTTATCTCTTAGAAGCCTCTGAAGACTTTATTCTGGACTTATATTGATATCTTCCCAAGATATATTTTTAACATTAGAAACAAGATAAATGGCATCTAACATTCATTCTTAAGTTCTAAGTTTGTTCCAACTACATAGTTGTAGGCTTGAGGGCTGAAAATAGAAAAATGCAAGTTCAGATAGAGAATCAGAAAATAAAATATTCCAAAATAGTATGCAAACAAACATACTACGAATTTCCAGATAACTGACATGAATAAATAGTAGTGTGAAAAACCTTTTGTTGAGGCTTAGTAAAGCCCTCCGGAGGGCCAGGATGGGCTCCTTGGCTCTGTACGAATTCTGGGTCATTTCTAGCCGAGCTGCCCAGTTTAGAGAGTCTTCTTGACAACTGTCCCCTGGAGACTGGTGAAAAAGTGGTTTGATGCTGTGCTCCAACTCACACAACATGTGCAGCCTGAAGACAGATAAATCCCATGTCTTACTAATCTCATATATAAAGCATGTACTTTTTTTATATACTGGGGATTGAACCCAGGGGCATTGATATCTTCCCAAGATATACTTTTAACATTAGAAACAAGATAAATGGCATCTAAAATTCATTCTTAAGTTCTAAGTTTGTTCCAAGCTACATCCCTGTCCCTTTTTATTTTGAAACAGGGTTTCACTAAGTTGCTGAGGCTGGCCTTGAACCTGCTATTCTCCTATATCAGCTTCCCAAGTACTAGAATTACAGGCATGTGCCACTGTGCCTGGCTGTAAAGCATGCACTTTAAATCAGCCATGAAGAAATTAAAATGTGCAATTTTCTTTGTCAAAACTTTAACATACATTCTTTGTATACGAATAGCAATATTGGTACCTTTAATTTCAAATTGAGTATAAATACCAATTTATGCTAGTTAAAATACTTAGTGCTTTGCCATGCTCCCTCAATTATTATGAGTTGAAGAAGTGTATATAAAACTAAATTCAAATGTGTGAAAATCAAACTATATCACCTTCATGAAAATATAGATCCAGTATGAGTCAATAGGAAATATTTGCATATTATTGGTGCTAATTTGAGAGGGCCTGGCACAGTACATGCTAGTAAAAAATTGCAAAATAAATGCAGTTTTAATTTTTTTCCCCCAAGAGTGATAGAAACTACAATGTATTCACACTGGCTCCAAACCCTGCCACTTATTAAAAAGGCAGTGTTTATGACTCAATGTTCACGACACCAGGATACAGCTGGGGAGACAAAGAACAGAGTTAAACTCAGTGTCCAATCTCTGGTTTCATTAAGATGTTACCCAAGAGGCTAATCCAAAATATAGAGGTTCTTCTAACTTAAAAAAAACACAACTGCATAATTGTCTTTTAAATTTTTTATAATTCAATTATAACACTTTTCCATTTTTCTTCAGGTTATTTTCCAGCATTTCTTCCTCACCTCTAAAAGTTAATATTCTTTTCTGGTAATGTAATGCCTATATGTGTGTGTTGGGGTGTGTGTGTCAAATGCATTTCTAAATGAAAAGGAAAGAGATCCAGTGAGTATCACTTATCAGTGTGACCAGTATTACAGATGTCCAGACGCCTTAGTTTAGTTATATGGAAAGGAAACTATATTACAAGAGGACAAATAAATACCTTTTTGTTTTTGTTTGTCCCGTAATTGCCTTTTCAATTAAAAACATGCATGTTAGAATGTTAAAAATATAAAACTATAGGGTGATTATGAATTTTTTAAAAATGGGTCATTTTGTGTAGCTAAGGAATATACCAAACATATCAGAATTACTTAGTCATTAAAGAAAATCCAGCTAGTGAGGCACTCTGCAACTTAGTGAGACTCGGTTTCAAAATAAAGAATAAAAAATAGGGCTGGGGGTGTAGCTCGGAGGTAGAATGCCCCTGAGTTCCATCCCTATCCCTAGTACCGCAAAAAAAAAAAAAAAAAAAAAAAGAAAATCCAGTAATGTCAGGTGACGTTTATAGACTAGGAATATAAAAGTGGAAACTGAGCCAGGCTCAGTGGTGCATGCCTGTAATCCCAGTACTTGGGAGACTGACATAGGAAGGTCACAGATTCAAGGCCAGCCTCAGGAATTAAACGAGACCCTGTTTCAAAATAAAAAAAGGCTGAGAGTATAGCTCAGAGTAGAAAAGCCCTGGGTTCAATCCCCAGTGCCAAACAAACGGAACCTTAAGTGAGGCACAGTGGTACATGCCTGTATTACTTGGAAGGATCAGATACTGGAGGCCAGCCTAGGCACCTTAGTGAGACTGTCTCAAAATAAAACAATAAAAGGAAGGCTGGGGCTGTAGCTCAGTTGTACAGTGGCAGCCTAGAATGCATGGGTTAAATCCTAAGTACTGCAAAAAAGGGGAGACCTCCAAAATACCTCACAATATATTCATATCCTCGTTGGTAAGAGCCTCTTTCAAAGCTTGCAGCTGAAAGAGGCACAATTTGTTCTGCTCTCACTAGTTTCAATGTGTCATAAAAAGCCGTGGTATCTCTTTTTTTGGCTGATAACAGTAGCTGTCCCAGTCTGACACTCCATGTTGTAGATTTTCCATCTGAAAAACAAACAGAGTCTAGAAATGCCAGGGTAGATGAGACCAAGAGCCAGCTTCACTTCATTTAATAAAATGGTCAGCAGAAATACTGAGCAGATATGGTTTTATTCTACTTCAAATAATTAAATAGGCAATCGTAAGAAGCTAAGAGATTAATTATAAATGTTGCTAAGCTACTTAAATCTGAATATTCATGGCAATGAAAATTGAATATTTTTTAAGAAGCAATTTTACCTGCTGCCAAATAGTTTTCCACCAAATCCCACTGAGACAATTTCCAAGCTGCTTCTACTCTGTATGTGTTTAATTCATCTGTCCATTCAGACCTATTAAAAGAAACTTGTATCAACTAAATTTTAACTTATTTACATTTAAAGTAGTATTTAGAAATTGTCATTATTTTAGACATTCTATTAGACTAATGTATTGTTTGTATTGTATTTTGTACTTAGTTACAAAATAATTACGATTATTTTTATCCAGAAACAACCCAGAAAATTTTAATTTTTCTATTCCTCAAAAACATTCTTTTTTATGAATTACTTCTGATAGAGACATCTGGAAATACCATTCCTTGATAAATTAAATTGTGCCATATATTAGGATAGAGTCAATTCCTAGACACACAGCCCATTGTACAAATTACCTTAACTTGAACAAAGAGTATGACAAACCAGAACCAACTGGACACACATGAATTCAGAGATGTGCGGTTCTAATAAGTTAGGATTCTGAATTAAATTTAATACAAAAATATAGGGGTTGGTGGGTGGTATGACAGGGTTGAATACCAAGGGCACAGGGAAATTACAAATGACATGTCAGTGACACACCAAAGCATACAACATTAGCTACACACAAGATACACCTATTCTAAAACTATTTTCAGTTATTTTAAATTTGGGTTGGCAAAACCAGTGTGATACAGGCCATTTTCTTCCCTTTCCTCCTCCTTTTCTTAAGAGATAGGATTGCTTCGGCCCAGAAGTTCAGGGCCAGCTCGGGCAACATATTAAGATCCTGAGTAGCTAGAACTACAGATGCACACCATCATGCCCAGCTATTCGAGTATTTTCTTCTATGGAAATTCTACTTAGGTAACCCTAAGATGAACAGTGACATTTTGGATTATGACTGCACAGAAGCAGCTAGACTTCCCTTGTGTTTCTTCTTTATTAATCATATCATTTGAATTTGAATACCTGCTATACGCTAGATCCTGTACTAGGCACATTTTTCTATTTAATAACACTGCATATAGCACACATATATCCATATATAATTAAAAAACAGTAAGCTGGGTGTGGTGGCATATGCCTGTAATCTCAGTACTAGGAAGGCTGAGACAGGAGGATCACAGGTTTTAGGCCCGCCTCGGAAATTTAGCAAGGCCCTTGCAACTTAGTGAGACACTGTTTCAAAATAAAGAATAAAATAGGGCTGGAGATGTAGCTCAGACAGAATATTTCTGGGTTCAATCCCCAGACAGACACACACACATTCAACACTCAGAGAAGCTGAGATCGATATTCTCTTTTTTTACTCTAAAGTTTTAGAGTAAAAAAAAAATTTAGTATTTGCTATCCAGAGAAGATGTATCATACCAAGCCTTATACCAAAAAGTACCGAATGATAATGAGGATCAGGCATTTGAATTTATCCACATGAATAAGTATATTAAAAAGAATTATGTGTAGGCCAAGCACAACTGATATTTTTGGAGAAATATTTTGTTTACATGCAAATAGAGATTCTCCCCAACCGTTTGCTTTATATGACACAGTATTCTTTCACTGGCCAGTGCCTTTTCATAACCCAAAGATTGGGATGTGTCCCAGACCGAAAGAGAAGACAGGGAGGGTCTAATTGTGTAGTGTATGTCATAGGGCAACACCCCAGCTACCGTCATGACTAAGTTCCCCAAAACATAAGATCTCGACTAATCTGCAGAGACATCTATAACACATAACCGGTATTCTTCTAGTTCTGCAAACTTTCCCTCATTCATCAATTCAACTACTGTGATACCATCAGACCAACAGTGAACTCTGCTCTCAACATTGCAGAATGGCAGTCTTAGAACTTAGAGAAACTGTACTTAAAAGAGGCTGCCTTCAAGCTGGATGTGATGGCGCATGCTTGTAATTCCAGTATTTGGGAGGCTGAGACAGGAGGATCACAGGTTCATGGCCAGCCTTAGCTATTTAGTGAGGCCCCCCACAACTTAGTGAGACCCAATTTCAAAATAAAATGTAAAAAATAGGGTTGGGAACTGGGTGTGGTGGTGCATGCTTGTAATCCCAGTACTTGGGAGGCTGAGACAGGAGGATGACAGGTTCGTGGTCAGCCTTCGAAACTCAGTGAGACCTTTCACAACTTAGTGACACCCTGTTTCAAAATGAAGAATAAAAAATAGGGTTGGGTGTAGCTTGGAGATAGAATGCCCCTGAGTACTGCAAAAAAAAAAAAAAAAAAAAAAAAAAAGCTGCCTTTAAATGGTCTAACTAATAGCCCTTTAATTAACTGGGATCCTGTTCCTTCTTGACCAGATCTCAATGCTCAGAGCAGTGAGCAGAGGTCTGTTAATATACTAAGAAAATAAGGCTTTCAGCTATCACACAAGAGCAGCTTCAAGAGCACAGCCAACCTCCACGTTGATCTCCAACTGGAAGACTAGTTCAGGCTTAATCTTCGTCGTACACAGCATTACTTTTTTGTATAATTTGCTATAATAAACCTATCTTCTTTAAGAGAGGAAGACTGCTTTCGTATTTATTAATCCTTTAGACTAAAATCAACCCACATAGTTGTACAGTGATATTCATAAACCTGTCGCAGTTCCCTCCTGTGCCTCCAGCATAGAAAAGAACTTGTGCTCATCCTGTGGGCAGAGATCAGATCCCTTTTGAGGCCCAGGAAGTATCTGAGACACACCAATGGCAGGTGGCTCTGGAAGGCTCCTGTCTTCAAGAAAATCTCACTCAAGGATGATTCTTTGTATAGAAGATAAGCTGTTAAATGATAGATTGACTTAGGAAATTTTATTTTATTTCATGAGTAGAAAAAATTTTCTGCACTTATCTCCAACACCACAAAAACATATTAAAAAATCCATTACTTTAAACATTAAGCCACCCAATTCACAAATTAAAAAATCCCCATTCAGACGAATAATGGAAGAAAATCATTCTTTCATAAAATATTACCTGTTAGCATGCACTCCATTCACCTGAGTGATTACAGTAGAAAGCTGGCCAAGACCTAACATGGACTTCACTACACCATGATAATGAATAATCTAGAAATTTAAAAATATTTAAGATAGCAATTACCACTTCAAATATTACTTAGGGATCAAGAACAATTTAAATGATATTCATTAAAATACTATATACCTCGTTGTGCCAACCTTTCTTAGTTTAACAACTGACTTGCTTGGCTATGTGGCAGGACACACTATCAATGTCCTTACATATTTATTACTCATTTATTTATTTGCGGCACTGAGGATTGAACTCAGGGGCATTCTACCTCTGAGCTACACCTCTAGTCCTATTTTTTTATTCTTTATTTTGAAACAGTGTCTCACTAAGTTGCGGAGGGCCTCACTAAGTAGCTAAGGCTGACCTCGCACCCAGATCCTCCTGTCTCAGCCTCCTAAATACTAGGATTACAAACGTGTGCCACCACACCCAGTTTACACATTTAAAGTAACAGAAAAAATGTAGACAACCTAAGAAAAATCTCAGATTGGATTACTGTATGTTTTCTATATTTGTTCTAATTTGTGATTCAGATAAAACAGAAATGAGTAGAAAGTATCTAGTATCTTTAATATTTTAAAAATCACCTGTCTAATTTAAGGGAAACTAATTTTAGAAATAAAATTAAAATGTAAAACAAAAATCACCTGTCATTTTTCTCATATAAAAATTAAAAGCCAGCCGGGCGTGGTGGCGCACGCTTGTAATCCCAGCATTCGGGAGGCTGAGACCGGAGGATCCGGGTTCGCGGCCAGCCTCAGCTACTTAGTGAGGCACTCCGCAACTTAGTGAGACTCGGTTTCAAAATAAAGAATAAAAAAAAATAGGGCTGGGGGTGTAGCTCGGAGGTAGAATGCCCCTGAGTTCAATCCCCAGT
>PVLC010039408.1:0-14300 GCA_004027655.1 Graphiurus murinus
CCCCAGTACCGCAAAAAAAAAAAAAAAAGTATGTGAGCCAGGTGTGGTGGTGGACTCCTTTAATCCCAGTATTTGGGAGGCTGAGACAGGAGGATCCCAGACTCAAGGGCAGCCTCAGCAATTTAGCAAGACTTTGTTTTAAAACAAAAAATTAAAATCCCCAGTACCCCAAAATAAAAATAAATAAGTGAAAGTGTGTGAATATGGGAAAAAAGGTATTTATATCATTATATAATTATATTTTATTATATTTTGCTCTGCAGTTGTGGTCTAATAGTTCACTGTTTCTGGGATAAGGGTAAATTTCTAGGGTTGGTTAAGACTTGCTATAGAAGTGACTTTAATAACTGTTACCTTTCCAAAAAACCAATTTATCACAAATTCTATAGAATTGGATATATTATATTTGAGAAATGAATAATGTCTATTGGTGTTTCCTGACATGAAGTCCAAAGATTTACTTCTACTAGAATCATCAAAATGCTTGTTGAATATCCAGATTCTAAGGCCCCTACCCCAGAGAACCAAGTCAAAACCATAGGTGAAAATGCTCTTGGAACTCAAGAGCCTGCACTTTGAGCAAGTAATCATGATGCCCGTTGACGTTTGAGAAAACCACTGCCCCGGACACATCAAGGAGGAAAACAGTGACGCTTGGGTGAATGACACATTCCTTTGTCATGCTGCAGGTTCCCAAAATAAAAGAAGATGATGTTGAAATGAAGAAGCGGAAGCGGAAAGAGGAAGGGGAAAAAGAGAAGAAGCCAAGGAAAAAAGTATCCAAACAACTGGGGTATGTTAAACGGAATAAGGAAACTAGTGTCACCGTACGACTCTTTCTCCGTTTATTTATTTGCTTATTTATTTGTTTGTACTGAGGATTGAATCCGGGGCATTCTACCTCTGAGCTACTACACCCCCAGCCCTGTTTTATTTTTATTTTGAAACATGGTCTTGCTAACCTGATGAGAGTCTCACTACTTGCTGAGGCTGTCCTCGAACCTGCCATCTTCCTGTCTCAGCCTCTCTAGCACTGGAATTACAGTTGTGCACCACCATGCCCAGCTATATATATTGTGTGTGTGTGTGTGTGTATTTTTCTGAGGACTGAACCCAGGAACATTTTATCTCTAAACCATGCTCCCAGCCCTGTTTTATTTTTTATTTTATTTTATTTTTTTGGTACTGGGGATTGAACTCAGGAGCATTCTACCTCCGAGCTATACCCCCAGTCCTATTTTTTATTCTTTATTTTGAAACTGGGTCTCACTAAGTTGCAGAATGCCTCACTAGGTAGCTGAGGCTGGCCGCGAACCCGGATCCTCCGGTCTCAGCCTCCCGAATGCTGGGATTACAAGCGTGCGCCACCACACCCAGCTTTATTTTTTATTTTGAAACAGGGTCTCTCCAACTTGGTGAGGCTGGCCTCAAACCTGCAATCCTCCTGCCCCCCACATCCTGGGATTATAGGCATGTGCCACCATGCCCAGTTTCATGGTGTTTTAGATCAGATTTCTGGATTGGCTAATTATGTATTTTGCTTATTACAACTTTTTACCAACAAGAGCCACTTAGGAAAGATGGTATAAAACAAAATAAAAATAAAAAATAAAAGATGATGTAAACATTGAACAAAGGTCCCCCCCCCCCAGGATTAAACCTAGGAGCATTCTGCCTCTGAGCTATACCCCCCAGCCCTATTTTGTTTTTTATTTTTGAAACAGGGTCTCACTAAGTTGCTGAGGCTGGCTGCAAACCCGTGATACTCCTGTCTTGGCCTCCCAAGTAGTGGAATTACAGGACTGCTCCCCCTACTGCACCCCCACCCCCCGCTGTTTTAGTGTTTTGATATTAAAACTAAGCTTTGATGCCTAAAGATTGAGGATTAGCAACAGCCTATGTGTAAACAATTTATGATTGTTTTATTTATTTAATTATTTTTTAAACAGGGTCTCACTAAATTGCTGAGGCTGGCCTCAAACCTGTAATCCTCCTATCTCAGCCTCCCAAGTACTGGGATTATGAGCACATACCACCATTCATGGCCACTTGATTAATTTTTTCACTTGATTAATTTTTAAGTGACTACATTTTACATGAGTTAAGAATGTGAGCAGCCATGCGTGGTGGTGCACGCTTGTAATCCCAGCATTCAGGAGGATGAGACTAGAGGATCCGGGTTCGCGGCCAGCCTCAGCTACCTAGTGAGGCATTCCGCAATTTAGTGAGACCCTGTTTCAAAATAAAGAATAAAAAATAGGGCTGAAGGTATAGCTTGGAGGTAGAATGCTCCTGAGTTCAACCCCCAATACCGCAAAAAAAAAAAAAGAATGTGAGCATTCTAAAAAGTAAACTTAACTTAGTATGCTCTAGCAACCCTGAGCTACATTCAGTTTTTTTTTTTTTTTGCGGTACTGGGGATTGAACGCAGGGGCGTTCTACCTCCAAGCTACACCCCCAGCCCTATTTTTTTATTATTTATTTTGAAACCGGGTCTCACTAAGTTGTGGAGTGCCTCACTAAGTAGCTGAGGCTGGCCTCAAACCCGGATCCTCCGGTCTCAGCCTCCCGAATGCTGGGATTACAAGCGTGCGCCACCACGCCCAGCTCCATTCAGTTTTATTTATTCCTTTCCATTGACTTTATTGCTTTTTCTTCACTATCCAGATGATGTGGTTAAGATGCTGTCATGAAAGTATAACTTAATGAGAAATTAAGGAGAAAAGTGTTTGCTTTGTCACCTATTAAGTGGTTGTTTTAATTCCATGCTTACATATTTACATGGAGCATTGACCTTTAAAGTTATTAACCCACCACTTTTTTCTTCACAGAGTTGTGGCTCTAAATTCACACAAATCTGAAAAAAAGAAGAAACGTTATAAAGATTCTCTTTCTCTAGCTGCCATGATACGAAAATTTCAGAAGGAGAAGGATGCATTAAAGAAGGAGTCTAACCCCAAAGTCCCAGTGACCTTATCGACCTCCTCTGTGGCCAAGCCCCCCTGTGCTGCTGCAGCGCTGGGGAATGACATCCCAGACTTAAATCTTAACAGCTCCGACCCAGACCTCCCCATTTTTGTTAGCACAAATGAACATGAATTATTCCAGGAAGCTGAAAATGCCCTAGAGATGCTAGATGATTTCGACTTTGACAGATTATTGGATGCTGCTTCTGATGGTAGCCCCCTATCGGAGTCAGGGGGAGAAAATGGAAACACCACCCAGCCGACCTTCACCTCTCAGGTTATCCCCAAGGTGGTACCTACACTTCCAGAGGGTCTGCCTGTACTTCTTGAAAAACGCATTGAGGACCTTCGTGTAGTAAGTGTAATGCTTCTCTTTGTTTTTATTTGCTACACAAACATAGCAATGAATACTTCATTTTCATTTCATTTTATGGTAGCACTGGCGTTTGAACCCAGGGCTATTCTACCTCCAAGCTATACCCCCTGCCCTATTTTATTTTTATTTGGTCTTGCTAGGTTGATGAGAGTCTCACTACTTGTTGAGGCTGTCCTGGAACCTGCGATCCTCCTGTCTCAGCCTCCCAAGTACTGGGATTACAAGCATGAGCCACCACGCCCAGTTAAATGCTTCATTTTTGTTGTTGTTGTTTGTTTTTTGGGTTTTTTTTTTTTTTTGCGGTACTGGGGATTGAACTCAGGGGCATTCTACCTCTGAGCTATACCCCCAGCCCTATTTTTTATTCTTTATTTTGAAACCAAGTCTCACTAAGTTGCGGAGTGCCTCACTAGGTAGCTGAGGTTGGCCTCGAACCCGGATCCTCCAGTCTCAGCCTCCTGAATGCTGGGATTACAAGCGTGCGCCAGCACGCCCGGCTTCATATTTATTTTATATATATATATATATTTTTTTTTTTTTTTCAGTACTGGGGATTGAACTCAGGGGCATTCTACCTCCGAGCTATACCCCTAGCCCTATTTTTTATTCTTTATTTTGAAACCGGGTCTCACTAAGTTGCAGAGTGCCTCACTAGGTAGCTGAGGCTGGCCACGAACCCGGATCCTCCGGTCTCAGCCTCCCGAATGCTGGGATTACAAGCGTGCGCCACCATGCCCGGCTAAAATGCTTCACTTTTAAAAGAAAAAAATAGCTCACAATCCCAGCATTCTTATAACAACAATTATTTCCCCACATTCCATGGTAGACATCGGCTGTCTGCATAGACCTTTTATTTTAAATTGAAATAACCATAGTTAATGGATACACTTGATTCTTTTATTATTTTAGTTCACCTTAGTTTTTTTTTTTTTTTTTTTTTTTTTTTGCGGTACTGAGGATTGAACTCAGGGGCATTCTACCTCCGAGCCACACCCCCAGCCCTATTTTTTTTTTTTTTATTCTTTATTTTGAAACCGAGTCTAAGTTGCGGAGTGCCTCACTAGGTAGCTGAGGCTGGCCATGAACCCGGATCCTCCGGTCTCAGCCTCCCGAATGCTGGGATTACAAGCGTGCGCCACCACGCCCGGCCACCTTAGTTTTTTTTTTCTATAGATTTCACAAATACAATTTTTTTCCTAGTACTATGGATTGAACCCAGCAACTTTCTACCTCTGAGCTACACCCTCAACCCTATTTTATTTTTTCTTTGAAACAGGGTGTCGCTCAGTTGCCAAGACTGGCCTTGTACTTTCCATCCTCCTGTCTCAGTCTCTCAAATACTTGGGATTACAGGTGTGTGGCACTGTGCCCAGCTCATAAATACAAATTTTGTTAGCTACATAGTCATGTCAGCTTCATTTTGTATCTTTTTCCTACCAAAAATTTTATTGATAAAAGTCTGGTACTGGGGATTGAACTCAGGGGCATTCTACCTCCAAGCTATACCCCCAGCCCTATTTTTTATTCTTTATTTTGAAACTGGGTCTCACTAACTTGCAGAGTGCCTCACTAGGTAGCTGAGGCTGGCCTCGAACCCGGATCCTCCGGTCTCAGCCTCCCAAATGCTAGACCCTCAACACTATTTTATTTTTTAGTTTGAAATAGGGTCTCACTAAGTTGCCAGATGATTATGGTAGAGTGTCCAGGTTTAAAAACTCTTTGTTAGCCAGGTGTGTTGGGACACACTTCTAATCCCAGTACTTAGGAGGCTGAGACTGGAAGAGCAGGGTTTATAGCCAGCCTCAGCTACTTAGTGAGTAAAAACTCTTTGTTTCTGGTCAACCGGTTAAACTGGGAAACAGTGATGAAAGTATTACCCTGAAGAGGTTATCAGTTGATAATAACAACCTTGGCTAACTTTTCATTGCTATTATTTAGGTAGCATCCATCTGGCTGTGGTAAGCCAGTATCTTTGTGCTGGTTGGTAGTGTCACACAGTTGACATCAGAAAACTTCACTTGGAATCCTGGATCCACAACTTACTAATAGTTGGATGTGGGGCATTCTGTGTAACCTCTCTTAAGGTTGGGGGTCCTTGTTTATAAGATGGGGACTATCCTATTCTGATTCCTTGAATCTGTGAATATACCTTTTATGGCCAAAAGGAGATGGGGAGCTTTGTCGATGTCATTAGGTTAAGGATCTTGAGATGGGGAGGTCAGCCTGGGGCCCTGAATGCAAACACTTGCGTCCTAGAAGAGGGAGGCAGAGGGAGCTGTGTTTTGCACACAGAGAAGGCCACATGCAGGCAGAGCCCAAGATTGGAGAGGCCACCCTTGAGGACTGGAGTGTTGCAGCTGCAGCCAAAAGATGCTGGAGGAAGCAGAAGCGCGCGTTCTACTGCAAACTCAGTGGCCTGAAACAACAGAATTTATTCTCTGGCCCAAGTCCAAAAATCAGCATCAGTGGGTGAAATGAAGGCGTGGGCAGACACTCAGAGCAGCACAACCCTGCTCACCCTTCATGCCAGCCTGGTGATGTGGCTTTGGGACTTTGGACTGAGAATAGATTTCTGTTGTTTTAAGCCACCTAGTTTGTGGTACTTTGTTATAGTGTCTGCAGCAAACTTGCACAATATCTTATTGAATTTAGATCTCAGAAATGGCTTTGCCTGACTCCTTACAACTCTTGTCATCTAATATGAAGTTCTTTTTTTTTTTTAATTACATAACTTATCTCAAAGTAATTGTTTATTGTGAGTTGACAGTCTTATGTTTCTCTAGGCTGCCAAACTTTTTGATGAAGAAGGAAGAAAAAAGTTCTTTACACAGGATATGAATAATATTCTTTTAGAGTAAGTACTTTTTTCATTAAAAAAAAAAAAAAAACATAAGAATTATTCATTTAAAAATAGAGGAGGAGCCGGGCATGGTGGCGCACGCTTGTAATTCCAGCATTTGGGAGGCTGAGACCGGAGGATCCAGGTACGTGGCTAGCCTCAGCTACTTGGTGATGCCCTCCACAACTTAGTGAGACCCTGTTTCAAAATAAAGAATGAAAAATAAGGCTGGAGGTGTAGCTTGAAGGTAGAATGCCCCTAAGTTCAATCTCCAGTACTGCAAAAATAAATAAATAAAATAAAAATAAAAATAGAGGAGGCCAGCCGGGCGTGGTGGCTCACGCTTGTAATCCCAGCATTTGGGAGGCTGAGACCAGAGGTTCCGGGTTCGAGGCCAGCCTCAGCTACCTAGTGAGGCACTCTGCAACTTAGTGAGACCCGGTTTCAAAATAAAGAATAAAAAATAGGGCTGGGGGTATAGCTCGGAGGTAGAATGCCCCTGAGTTCAATCCCCAACACCACAAAAAAAAAAATAGAGGAGGCCTGTGAGATATACATTCTGAGTGGATGGCTGATCTCAGGCATCAGCCCTCCCTATTCAGTCTTGTAGCACGTATGCTTGACATTTGGTTTTTAGCAAAATTATGTGTCTACATGTACTGTTCTCTAAACCTCTAATGGTAATCAAAACTTCCAATATTTCTAACTGCTAGAGCAAGTGACCACTGTGCAGGTTGATTATGAACCTGGACTTAAATGTATTTTATGTCACTCTATGTGAAAATGTCTTTCTGAGAAAACTTAAAGAGTGTTTATACATGCTGAGTACAGTGGTGCATGCCTTTAATCCTAGTACTTGGGAGGCTGAGACAAAAGGATTGCAAGTTTGAGGCCAGCCATGGCGACTTAGCAAGACTCATTTTTAAAATAAAATAGGGCCAGGCATGGTGGTGCATGCTTGTAATCCCAGCATTTGGGAGGCTGAGACTGGAGGATCTGGGTTCGGAGCCAGCCTCAGCTACCTAGTGAGGCACTCCGCAACTTTGTGAGATCCTGTTTCAAAATAAAGAATAAAAAATAGGGCTGGGGGTATAGCTCGGAGGTAGAATGCTCCCAGGTTCCATCCCCAGTATCGCAAAAAAAATAAATAAATAAAATAGGGCTAGTGGTATAGTTCAGATGTAGAACCCCTTTGGGTTCAATCCCCAGTAAGAAACACACACACACACACACACACACACACACACACACAGTATTAACACAAATTGGTTTAATTTTCCATCTGTTTTCACTTCTCAAACTTGAGAATAATTCCACTGATATCTAGTGAGACTAATTATAATTTATATACATTTTTATAGCCAAATGGAAAGTGTGGTTCAATGAAGAAATCCTAGTTGTAGGGTAGGATGGAGGTAACTTGAAGATAAGTTCGATTGGGAAGGAGAAGGTAAAGGCTAATATGTGATAAATATTTTATATACTTACCAATTTTCATTTATTATGGTATTAGAAATTGGACCCAAGGGTGCTCTGTAGCACTGAGCTCTATCCCCAGCCCTTTTTAAATTCTGAGACAGGGTTTCATTAGGTTTCTGAGACTGGCCTCAAGCTTATGATCCTCCTGCCTTAGCCTCCCGATTAACTAGGATTTCAGGTGTGCACCAGTACACCTACCCTAGATTGCATTTGTTGATTATTTTTATATTATTTTATTTTATTTGGTAGTGGGGATTCAACTCAGAGGCATTCTACCTCCGAGCTATACCCCTTGCCCTATTTTTAATTTCTATTTTGAAACAGTGTCTCACTAGGTTGATGAGAGTCATAGTACTTGCTGAGGCTGTCCTTGAACCTTCAATCCTATGTTTTCATCCTCCCAAGTACTGGGATTACAAGTGTGCGCCACCATGCCCAGCCTAGATTGCATTTAAATTAGGTTTGTATTATACGTAGCAATAATTTTGCACTGAGAGCTATAAATTCTAAGGTTGTGGTCAAATAAGCCATACTCGTAGACTATTGGCTTAAAGATTTTACCAGTTGATTATAGGAATTGAGTATACAATTGACTGCAGGCAGAAGTAGGCAAAAAACTGATCATGGAGAAAGCAGCACATTTTATTCCTCTGAAAAAAATAATGTATGGCTGGACATAGCAGTACACATACCTATAATCCCAGCTACTTGGGAAGCCGAGGCAGGAAGAACTCAAATCCAAGGCAGTGTGAGCAACTTAGTGAGACCCTGTCTCAAAATAAAAAATAAAGCTAAGTGCAGTAGCACAAGCCTATAATCCTAGTGCTTGGGAGGCTTGAGACTGTAGGATCACAGGTTCAAAGTCAGCTTCAGAAACTTAGACCCTGATTTAAACAAAAAATAAAAAGGGATGGGGAGGTGGGTAGCTGGGAGGTAGAATGCCCCTGGGTTCAATCTCCAGTACCAAAACAAATAAATAAAAAGGCCTGGGAGTATATCTCAGTGGTAGAACCCCTAGGTTCAATCCCCAGTACTGCAAATAATAATAATGTATGCCCACCCTGATGGTTTATATAATCCTGTAGAAAAACATAGGATAGCAATGGTTTCTAATACTGTGGTTCCTATATTTTAAATTTTTAATGTAGATAGTTTCTTATGGGACATAAAAAAGGACTGGTTTATTACTTCTGATTACTGTTTGTGATTAATTGCAATCTTTTGTTATCCTGGAGTGCCTAAAATAGACTCAGAAGATACATAACACAGTGTGCTGTGTGACACAGAGGAATTTCTCATTTGGAGTTTTTTGTTCCTGCTCTTTTTTATATTAGCTGGGTTGAGCCGGGTGTGGTGGCGCATGCTTGTAATCCCAGCATTCGGGAGGCTGAGACCGGAGAATCCGGGTTCGAGGCCAGCCTCAGCTACCTAGTGAGGCACTCCGCAACTTAGTGAGACTCGGTTTCAAAATAAAGAATATTAGCTGGGTTGTCTATGTCTGCCTGGAAACCAGGCGAATGGTTCCTACTTGAGCTGCTGCCTTTTACCTAACTTCCTTTTAAACCCCAGACTCAATAAACATTGTAGCCGTTAGTCATCAGAGCTGTCCTAGATTCCATAATCAGGGATCTGACTAGCTCTTCTCTTCTTTCCACCTGAGATCGGCGCTTTCTCTTGTGCCTGAGACTGTTCTTCATTTTACTCTTCTGTAAGAGGAAGCAACTATTTCTCCCTTGGGGGAGTCAAGAGACCATGCTTGGGACCCAGCATCTCAAGTAAGCAGACTCTTGGCATTCCACTAACAGGCTTCTCTGCTCCTTCCTCCATGTCTATCGTAAACCAGCCCTGGAGTTTGGGAACGCATCTACTTTTTATTTTGCAGAGTATGTGCCTCTGTTTCCTTAAGCCCTCAGGCTTAGAGTTTAATGTCTTCCCTTTCAGTCACTTTTATTATTCTCTCTGGCTTCTTTTCTCACTTTCCTAAACAAACGTGCTTTACTTCTGTAGACTGAGTTGCTTTTCTAAGAGAGCATATGATGGTTATTTGGGGTAATAATTCCCATGAGATTATCTGCCTCACCATTGCTTCTTTATGCTGGGAGAAAAAGAAATCAATTTTCTGAAATAGGGAAGTCTTTTTCTTTTTGCTTAATTGAATTTGACTTGTATCAACAAATATATAACATGCTGACTTGATCTCTTTTCCTGTTACTGAAGCAGAACTTGCTAATAAGCCATGATACTGTTAGTCTGTCATCCTGATTCAGCCTAACTGTTCTGCTCAACAAATTGCTCTAGGTGTGTACTGGGCTTGAGACCTATCTGCCCTGTCTTAGAAGCTCCCTTGGGGAGGCACTGAGTATGACTTGAATCTCAATGTAAAGGGACTTAATTGGTTTCTCTCCAGGGAGTCAGCTCTTCCTATATCTGAGTTAATCTCTTTGGAAACCACTGGCTTTTATAAATAGGTCATTGAGTCAGTCTATCCTTACCTAGAATCTCTTAATACTTGGAGTTTCTATTTTAATTTTCAGCCTCAACTAACTTTAAATAATAAGGCTAGAAGTCCTCTTACCAGTTATCTAACCAAATGTTTATAACATGGAACTCGTGATCATAGCGATTGTTTCTCTTGTGGACCCATGCCTTTGAGCCTCTGATTCTTGTAGATCTTCATGCCATTTTAAATTTTCTGTTTAGCTTCTCTAATACCAAGAATTTTTCAATTATCAATTCCAGCAGGCATAATTTCCCACATTTTTTAAATGTAATTGCAGTATAGCTTATAAGTGATGAATACATTTGGTAGTGGTAGGTTTGTTTTCTTCCACAAAAGCAGTTAATTGAATCTTCGGATGTACCGCTATTTGTGAGGAGCACTAGTCTGTCTGTATCTTCTCCTATGATAAAATGTGGTGATTTGGGCATAGTCTGTTGCCAAGAGCCCCAATTTGATTTTGGCTTTCAAATTGATGTTGTTTTTATCTTCCTGCAGTAGCAACTGCCAGGTATAATAATCTTCCATCTTTTTTTTTTTTTTTTCCAGCACTGGGGATTGAACTCAGGAGCATTCTACCTCCAACCCTATTTTTGTTTTTTTTTTTTGGTTTTTTTTTGCGGTGCTGGGGATTGAACTCAGGGGATTTCTACCTCCGAGCTACACCCCCAGCCCTATTTTTTATTCTTTATTTCGAAACCGAGTCTCACTAAGTTGCGGAGTGCCTCACTAGGTAGCTGAGGCTGGCCTCGAACCCGGATTCTCCGGTCTCAGCCTCCCGAATGCTGGGATTACAAGTATGCGTCACCACGCCCGGCTATAATCTTCCATCTTGACAGATTCTATTTTTATAATAGATTTGTCCTGCTGAGATTATGATTACAAACTGCTTTCCCTTTTTTAAAATTAACTGTTAGCCCAGGCATGGTAGCACACACTTGTAATCCTAGTACTTGGGAGACTGAGACAGGAGAATCACAGGTTTGCGGCCAGCCTCAGCAATTTAGTGAGGCCCTCTGCAACTTAGTGAGACCCTGTTTCAAAATAAAGAATAAAAAAATAGGGCTGGGAGCTAGGCATGGTGGCACACACTTGCAATCCCAGTAGTTGGGAGACTGAGACAGTAGGATCCAGTCTCAGCTACTTAGGCCCTCTGCAACTTAGTGAGACCCTGTTTCAAAAATAAAAAACAAAATAGGGCTAGGGGTGTAGCTCAGAGGTAAAATACCCCCCTGGGTTCCATCCCTAGTACTGAAAAAAAAAAAAAAATAGGACTGGGGGATAGCTAAGAGGTAGAATGACCCTGAGTTCAATTCCCAATACTGGAAAAAAAAAAAAAAAAAAAAACTAACTATTTTTTTCCTGTCTCAAAAACCTAATTTATAAGTAAAATGGGGCCGGGCGTGGTGGCGCACGCTTGTAATCCCAGCATTTGGGAGGCTGAAATCGGAGGATCCGGGTTCACGGCCAGCCTCAGCTACCTAGTGAGGCACTCCGCAACTTAGTGAGACCTGGTTTCGAAATAAAGAATAAAAAATAGGGGTTGGAGGTGTAGCTCGGAGGTAGAATGCCCCTGAGTTCAATCCCCAGTACCGCAAAAAAAAAAAAAAAAAAGTAAAATGGGAACTGAAGATTTACAATTATTTTATTTATGTGGTACTGGGGATTGAATGCAGGGGTATTCTACCTCTGAGCTATGCCCTTAGCCCTTTTTATTTTTTATTTTGAAACAGGGTCTTGCTAAATTGCTAAGGCTGGTCTTGAGCCTGTGCTCCTCTTGTCTCAGCTTCCCAAGTACTGGGATTATAGGCATACATCACCATGCCCAGCTAAACAAACGATTAAATATGTAACTTGTATAAAATAGGCACAACAAGGGCAATAAAAGTGGATAAAATAGTTTATATGTATAGCCAGGGTAGCTTTGCCTTTTCTGTATCTTTACTTTCTTCAAACCCCTCTAAACCCCTCAAGGAATTCTATGATATTCTGTGACTGTCTAATGTAGCAATTGCCAGGGGATGAAGGGATAGCATAATATCTCTCTGAAGAAATAAGCATTTGGTTAACCTATATATATATATATAAACATTGCCCCTGTCACCAAAAGTATTGCCAGCTGGATGTGGTCATATAAATTCTTAAGTATTTTCTGTGGTGTTACTATTTATTGGCTGAGGGATTATTTCTATGCAAATCTATAAAATCATGGAAACTAACTGAGAACAACAATCAGCTGCCTTGTTTACGTGATGTCAACCTAAATGAAATTCTGTACTGCTTTTTATTGTTGATTTTTTTTGGTTAGCATTGAGTTACAGCTACAAGAACTAGGCCCTGTCATTCGTAGTGGTGTCTACTCCCATCTTGAAGCTTTTGTGCCATGCAATAAAGAAACACTGGTGAAACGTCTAAAGAAGTTACATCTCAATGTCCAGGTAAGAGGAAGGATAATAATATCTGCATCTCGGGTTTCATAATGTGCAAAGTAAAAATTGTTTCTGTTTAGGGCCTTTGCACATGAATTGCTTATAGTAAGATGTATGTATGTAATGACCATAGGAAGTTATTAAAGGCATTCTGGATTCCCTGAAAAATAATTACTTTATCAACACTTGATAGATCAGAATGAGAACTAATGTTTCCTAGGGCACGGATTCTTGGACTGGTAAGTGAATGCGTAGTAGGTATGATCTGACAAACATAGAATTCTTTATATAGGTATTCACTTCTGTTAACAAACGATTACTTTTTTTTTTTTTTTTTTTTTTTTTGCGGTACTGGGGATTGAACTCAGGGGCATTCTACCTCCGAGCTACACCCCCAGCCCTATTTTTTATTCTTTATTTTGAAACCGAATCTCACTAAGTTGCAGAGTGCCTCACTAGGTAGCTGAGGCTGGCCGCGAACCCAGATCCTCCCGTCTCAGCCTCCCGAATGCTGGGATTACAAACGTGCGCCACCACGCCTGGCTAAACAATTACTTTTTAATGGAGAAACTATATTTCTTTCTCAGTTCAAAGCAAGTTCATGAACAAATGAAACTTTTGGATATCTCAGATTTTGTGCCTTTGCCTTGCTTCTTCACGTATTGGCAGTTAGGGGTTATTGCCACAGTCCAAATGGGTACCAATTTTTTTTTTTTTTTTTTGCGGTACTGGGGATTGAACTCAGGAGCATTCTACCTCCAAGCTACACCCCCAGTCCTATTTTTTATTCTGTATTTTGAAATAGGGTCTCACTAAGTTGTGGAGTGCCTCACTAGGTAGCTGAGGCTGGCTGTGAACCCGGATCCTCCAATCTCAGCCTCCCGAATGCTGGGATTACAAGTGTGTGCCACCACGCCCGGCTAAGGTTACCAATTTTTTTTTTTTTTTTTTGGCGGTACTGGGGATTGAACTCAGGGGCATTTTCCCTCCGAGCTATATCCCCAGCCCTATTTTTTATTCTTTATTTTGAAACCGGGTCTCACTAAGTTGCGGAGTGCCTCACTAGGTAGCTGAGGCTGGTCGCGAACCCCGATCCTCCGGTCTCAGCCTCCCGAATGCTGGGATTACAAGCGTGCGCCACCACGCCCGGCGTCAAAATGTTTACATTTTAAAAATGGGATATTATAGCAGGGCATGGTGACACACGTCTGTAATCCCAGTACTTGGAAGGTTGAGACCGGAGGATCATAGGTTTGAAGACAGCCTCAGCAATGTAGCAAGACTCTTAGTAACCTAGGGAGATCCTGTTTCAAAGCTAAAAATAAGAAGAGCTGGGGGTATAGCCCAGAGGTAGAATGCCCCTGGGTTCAATCCCCAGTACCACCAAAAAATAAAATAAAGTTTGGATAGTTTAATAGACAGTCATATTTATGTTCTTAGTATTTTGTAATTAGTATGCATTGAACTGGTTAAAATGATTATTAGCGATAATATTTATGTTCTAAAAATGTTATCTTAGCCGGGCGTGGTGGCGCACGCTTGTAATCCCAGCATTCGGGAGGCTGAGACCGGAGGATCCGGGTTCGCGGCCAGCCTCAGCTACCTAGTGAGGCACTCCGCAACTTAGTGAGACTTGGTTTCAAAATAAAGAATAAAAAATAGGACTGGGGGTGTAGCTCGGAGGTAGAATGCCCCTGAGTTCCATCCCCAGTAC
>PVLC010039409.1:0-14395 GCA_004027655.1 Graphiurus murinus
GGGAGAGGGAAGTAGCTTATGTTGATGCTTTAGTTTCCTCTAAGAGTTGCTTTCACAGAGTGTTTACCAGGATTCTGTGTCCAATGCTGCAAGTGGTTGTGTCTCCTGGGAAACATTCTCAGTATAAGAAATGTTAAATTTATCAGGATCTTGCATCTTTCTTCCCCTGAGAAGCAGCAGTAGCAAAGCTAGACTTTCAACTTAAAATAAGAAATAGCTTTAGGGAAACCTTCAGGGAGAGGTGATCTTGGGGGGCAAAACAATTTTGTTGTTATAGTTTGATTTTTACCTTTGTTCTAATTTAAAATCCAAGTTTCAAAAAAAGGCAGCTGTAGATGTACCTGAACCTTTAATATAGCTTCACTTTATTTTAACAATCAGAGATTCTGACTCCTCTTTCAGTTCTTGAAAAGGCTGTAATAAAATGATTGTCATCGTAAAAATTATGAAGTTATTCTTAAATTTTCAGATGTAAATATATTAAACTGGAAGCATACAAAGTGATACATGCTGATGAAATGATATAAATAAGCACCTCTTAGTATTACATATGCAGCTTTATGACTCAACAAATACAACACAGCAAATGCTATGTTAGGATGTGCAGAAAGAAGGTGGCTCATGAGGTGTTACTCCAGTACAGTGGTAATGATCTTTGGCTCTGAAGTCTACTAGTGTGGGTACAAAATCACGTCTTCCACTTCCACTTGTATGACTCTGAGAGAGTAATTTAATCTCATGAGCCTTATTTTCCTTTCTTGGAATCTAGAGATAATAGTACTAATACATACCTTGTTAATGTTATGTAAAATAAACTATATAATTAACATAAAGCACTTAATTTAGTATATGGCATATAGTTAAAACATCATAAAGGATAATAATTATTATTTTTATTACTATCTCAAATAAGATTATATGGAAGACAGAAAGTTGGATCTGTACAGGAAGAAGTAAATGAAAGAACTTTTCTGTATTTCAAGCTGAGGCATGTCTACTTTGTGCTAAAGGAAATGAAGAAACATTATCTATGGTTCATGAGTGGATTGAGCAAATGTGTGAGTTGAATGATTATGTTATTAATTCTGGATAATACAATGTCATGAACCAGGAGCACTGGTGTGTCAGTGTTCACCCCCAACCCAATAAATTCACACACTGCTAAGATTCCTATTCAGAATGGAGAAGGAAATGTGGAATCATATCGATATCTTAGACATGCCAAACAATTTGAGGAAATATGTTTAAACATTAGGGAGATTCAAATCAAAGACAAGATCACAAGGCGACTTTCAATATACTTTCTTACATTTGGGACCCAAGTGGACATTATTATAGTCATATGTGATCTGTTGGCAGGTTAAATAAACACCATATCTCTAAGTATTGGAAAGCATGAAAACACAATAGAATCCTGCAATAGCAATGACATGATAGGAAATAATTATAATTTCTATTGGTCACAAAGTCAGAGACACCTACCTCTATTTTACTCTACTTTGTTGTCTACTTTCAAAATGGAAGGAAATACTATACTTTAGTTAAAGAACATTCAGCAATATAATACATTTTTTTTCCCTAAGTTTTCCCTGCAGGATTTTTCATGAGATGAATGCAAGCCTCCTGCTTGGAGCAAAGAGCCATTAACCTTCCTGTAACCATCAAACTCACTCTCCAGTTTGTGCTGTTGTGAAGAGGCAGATATTTCAAAAAATGACACTGGGAAAACTGGATACCCATATGTTTAAGAATGAAATTACATCCCTCTTACCCTGAACAAAAATAGACTCAAGACAGATTAAATACACAAACTTTTATCATAAAATATGCAATTACTAGAAAAATAGTATCTCCTCTCCAACATATAGGCACTGATAAACACTTTCTGAAAAAGACTACTCAGAGCTCAGAAAATAAAACAGAGAATCAATAAATGAGATTGCATTAAATGGAAAAGCTCTAGCTGGGCGTGGTGGCACATCTTTGTAATCCCAGTTCTTGGGAGGCTGTGACAGGAGGATCTCAGGTTTGAGGACAGCCTCAGCAACTTGTGAGGCCCTGCACAACTTAGTGAGACCCTATTTCAAAATAAAGAACAAAAAGTAGGGCTGGGGTGTAGCTTGGTGGTAGAATGCCCCTGGGTTCAATCCCCAGTACCACACACACACAAAAAAAGCTCTGCACAGCAAAGGAAATAATCAAGAGTCTGAAGAGAACATCTGTGAAATGGGAGAAAATATTTGCCAGCAATTACTCTGATAGAGGACTAATATTCTTTAATATATAAATAAATAAAAAAACTTAACTGAGCAATCGAAAAAAAATAGGCAGTTGAACCGGATAGATACTTCTCAAGAGAAGAAATACAATTGGCCAATAAATATATGAAAAAATGTTCAATATCACTAGCAATTATGGAAATGTAACTCAAAACTGTACTGAAATTTTCTCTAACTCCAGTAAAATACCAATCATCAAGAATACAAACAATAACAAACACTGGGGAGGATTTGGGGAAATAGGAAAACATACAGGATTGCTATTGTAAAAAGCTCTGTATGAAGAATACAAAGATTATTTTGGAGGTTTCTCAATTTAAAAATAAGAATGAGCCGGGCGTGGTGGCGCACGCTTGTAATCCCAGCATTCAGGAGGCTGAGACCGGAGGATCCGGGTTCGCGGCCAGCCTCAGCTACCTAGTGAGGCACTCCGCAACTTAGTGAGACTCGGTTTCAAAATAAAGAATAAAAAAAATAGGGCTGGGGGTGTAGCTTGGAGGTCGAATGCCCCTGAGTTCAATCCCCAGACCCGCAAAAAAAAAAAAAAAAAAAAATAAGAATGAAGCCATCACATGACCAGCTATACCACTTCCCAGTATTTTTCCAAAAGAATTAAAGTCAGAATACTATATTGGCACATATACATCCATGTTTATAGAAACACTGCACGATAGCCAAATTATGGAATCAGCCTAGGTATTCATAATCAGATCAATGCGTGATAGCAACAGAATAAAAAAAAATATGAAGAGGCCTACAGAAAATTATTTAAGAATTAAGTAACAATTTTCTTCATTGAGGAATAAGAGCCATGAATAACATTAAATACGTGCTATTTTTCTGGAGTAAGAAAATCAATATTACAATTGGCAACTTTCTTTTGGAAAAAAAAAATGTGAAAGAATTACCAGAAAAAAAAATCAGTGAGAGACTGTGAATGGAATAGAGAGGCATATCAGATATCAGACTTCATCTGAAATCATCACTTTCTTTGGCTGAAAATAAATGACAGGATCAAGTTTGTCATTGAAATTTATTTTTTAAAAGAACGTTCTTTAAGATAGACATGATGGCACACCTCTGTAATCCCAGTCCTTGGGAGACTGAAACAGAAAGATCACAGGTTTGAGAACAGCCTCAGCAATATAGCGAGACTCTCAGAAAGCTAGAGAGACCCTGTTTCTAAACAACACCACCACCAACAAAAATTAAAAATAGGCTGTGGATGTAGCTCAGAAGTAGAATATCCCTGGGTTCAATTGCTAGCACCACAAATAAAATATTATTTAAATTTAAAAGTATGAATCTAATTTGTGAAACCAAGTATTAACTATGACTAGTGTCTTTTTTATCATAATTAATCAGAAAGAAATACTTGAAAATGTTTTAATATGCTAATGGTTAGTAAGTATTATTTATAATACTATTTCTATTTCTCTTCATTATAATTTTTCTTAGGTTTACAAATTCTTTGCAACAAGCAGGAATCACCATCAGAGAAACGAATACTCAGTGAAGATTTTCTGGATTGTATGCAATACAAAAGACCCTTCAACTGCATTCCTTATATCACTCTAGCAACATTCAACAAGGTGGTTAATATTAATCTCCATTTATAAACAAGAATATTATAGTATGAAGAGGTTAAATCATTCCTGTTATTTGTAGACAGTATCAACTTTGAACATCACATAAATTACAAAAAAGAAGAACCTACTATACTAGTTTAGATACAAGTTTTAAAAGCAAATTCTTTGTGTCAATGCTATAAAAGATGATAGGGAAGTAATACTAGTATCTACATCCCTGTTAGAAAGATATTATAGTTTTCCTGGTGAGAAATAAAAGATTGAGCTAAGGCAGTGGTAGCCAATGTAAAGATAAATTTAAGAGCTATTTACAAGGCAGATAAATGGAACTGTTATCACTGCAGGTATTGCTTATTTACACTGATATTTCTATAACCATCGTGTAAAGTAGAAATAAGTTCACAATGATACACACACAAAACAAACAAACAAACAAACAAAGTAGACCTTGAGAATTGCAAGAAAAAACTCTTAAATTTTTAATTTTTAAAAAAAGTATTGTAGTCCAAAATCGGTTGGTTTTTAGTTTTTGTTTGTGAATTTGAGGTTTTGTGTGTTGGGGGAGTGAATTTGTGTGTGTGTGTGTGTGTGTGTGTGTGTGTGTGTGTGTGTGTGTACTGTAAAATCTTTTGATTTTATTTTACTTGAAAGAAGGTTGCAGGTGCATGGTTAAGTATCAGAACTATGGGTAAGTAGTTACTCCTCCTTTTCTTCCTCCTCTTTTTTCTTCTCCATCTAGTCCTCTAATATCTAATATACACAGAGACTCACAACTCTCCTATCATACAGTTTCTTTAATTTTAAAGATGATATTGTATTTATCAACAATCTAAGAAAAAAATGAAATTGATGTTATTTTTATCTGATAATCAAAAATGCATTAAAATTTTACTTAAATTTTTACCTTTAAATTTTAAATATTTAATTGACAAATATTTTATATAGTGAATGTACCAAATGTGATGATTTCACATGCATTTTTATGTCATCTTTTTTTATTCTAGTATTTTCATTGGCCTCAATGTAATCACATTACTATTTTCAAAGCATACTTAAAATACTATCATTTTCTTCCATAGCATTATTATATTTATTTGAAATACAGATAGTTTTATTTGATTATGTTTATTTTCAGAATATATATTTTATGTCTGATAATTGAAAATAAGACATTAGGATGACCATTACTTAACATAAATTTTGAAATGATTTCTTTATATAAATATGTGTATATCTCAGTACTTTAAAATATTCTTATTTTAGATACTATTAATAATCAAATGTGATAAAGTTATAGTTCAACTTTCTAATAACAGTTTAATAATTATCTGAAATGGTAGGATCATACAAATGATTGCTAACATAAAAATTGAAGCAATCTATATACACTAGAGATTCTTAGTTCCCTTTTATCCAGCCATAGTTTTTAAACTTCATTTAGAAAATAGTCTTAATTTGAAATTTTATTTTTCTTTGAGTTTAGTGTAAATGAAGGTTTTAAATGCACAAAATTGAGATTTTTTGCAATATTTTGATGTGTAAATTATGATTAAGTGCTTCCCTATAGCTGAATAAGAACAGATGCATGTTATGAATATAACAAAAACAGAAGCAGATGGCTTACCACATGTATAACATCTTAATTCATCTCCTTTATGTAAGACAATTATGTATACTATATTTAACTGATTTTCTTAGAATTTGCCAGTTCCCTAAAAGGAGAAACAAAATGGCTTTTTGAAGTGTACTATACACATTTACACAGACACACAGTATTTTACTATTATTGCTGCTGGATTGTACTAACTTTCTCAATTAACACACACACACAAATACTGCACTTATCTAATTTGTCCAAGGCAATGTACTTACTGGTCTTGTACTAATTAAAGCAAGTGCTAAGTTAAGTAAGCTTTATGGGAAAATATTTTTTTGCAAGTGATAAAGGAAATATTTATCTCACCCTCCAAAAGGAACATATGGACAAAATTCCTTTACTTTTTATGATCTGTTTTCATGAAAATGCTTTAAAAGTATTGACTTTACAACTTATTCTACCAGAACACTTTGCTCCATATATCTGAAGAGCACATTTAGATGCAGGATGAATTTGACTTTGAATATAGAGAAAAAGAGAACATTAAGGCAATTATATGAAAAATATAAATGTCTAAATCTTCCCAAGTTATCAAGGATCAAGAAAGATTTGGGCTTGAATAATATGGATTGATAAAATCCACTTAATAATTTCTTTACTTTCCATTTGATTTTTATTGTGTGATTACAGACATAAATCAATATTTGTGACAAATCTGGACTATTTGGGTCACACAATCCTCTATTATTTAATAGATATTTTGTCAATTGCTTAAACTTGTTTTTTTATCTTTCTTGATCTAAAGCATGAGCTTATGGATTATTTTGCAATACAAAGAACAACATTTTCCAATACAATTACATAGGCACAGCATTGAGAATACCCAAATATTCTTTAAATTTTTGTCAAATTTATTGTCTGATTATTGATAAAGCTGCACTCCCAATATTTCAGATATTAAATAGAACTTATATTTATAAGATTAACCAGTCTGTTTTTAAGATTATTTGTATCTAGGTATGTTCATTGGCTTCATAATTATAGAGTCTAGCTGAGATAGATATTGTGATAGCATGCCCTTTGTTCTGACTCTACTATATATCTATGTCCCTATCTATCAATATAAACCCACTAGTTCCTCTTAAGTAGTTGAACATATATAGAAGACTATATATATATATAGTCTTTATATATATATATATATAAACATGTCAGAAATATCAGAGGATGAAAAAAAATCAATAGATGAACATATAAGCATATTCTTTAGGACAAAGTGATTTTTAGAAATCATTTTCCTAAAAATACTATAGATTTATGTCTTAATAAATATAAAATGCTAATTAATAAGAGACATATTATTTGCATGGATAGACAAAGTGAATGTAACTATTACAAAATGTTATTTTAAAAATAAGGCCAATAAGAACCAATATTGGAGTTTTTCTGTTGTTAAACATTACTTGGAAAATATGTTGACTCTTTTGGTCATTTCAGTTAAAGTTTACAAGAAAAATGAAAATTACACTAAGCACTGAGACAGAAGGCCATTGAGCCAGATTAAAAAGCAATCAAACTAATAATTAAATTATCTGCCTCAGATTATGACTTTCAGTACAGGCACTTATTTAATGTTCATTGCATTATGTTAATATTTTTCCCCTACAGTAACCCTTGTAATTACAGATAAGGTATGCAAACATATTTGTACTACAGTAAGGTATTTAACCAGAAAATAATGTTGTGCTAATATCTTTGTGCTTAAGAATATAAAGTGACACTTAGTATTCATTTTAAGGTATAAAAATGAGTAATTAGTCACGACAACCTGGTATATAAAACATAATTAGAAAGTCATCCAGCAAGCCAATCTTTTTCATGTTTGTATAATGCTTTCTTAAATTAAAATATAGTGGGGCTTGGAACATAATTAAGATAACTGAAGACAAATCTCTCTCCTCTCTCTCTCTCTCTCTCTCTCTCTCTCTCTCTCTCTCTCACACACACACACACACACACACACACACACATACACACACCTAAAAATATTCATAAAGAAAATTATAGCACATTGTTTAAAATGCATATTTTATTCAAGATAAAATGTTACATCTAGTATATCTTTTGCATTCATGGTAAAGTTGGCCATGAAGCAACACCAAAATAAATCACTCTGAGAAAGAAAATGCATGTAATTCGAATAAATGATTCGATCATTCAAATTCACTTCAAATTATATTTTGTTTCGAGACCTGTCAAGTACCAAAGATTATGCTGGGGTTATGATATATATTATCTAATTAAGTGTTGGAATTCAGTCAGAAATAGGGAGGCAAACAAGCATAACAGTGGGAAAGAAAATAATTATATTGATCTACTCATCAAAAATTTATTGGGCCCTGCTAGGTGCAAGGCATTGAGCTCCACACTATGCATATCTGGTTAGATTCAGAGATAATTAAAACTGAAATATCACCAGGAAAGAATGTTATAGTGACAAAAGTGAGGAACATATGAAGTGCTCTGGGAAAACAGAGGAGATCAATATAATTAAGGATTGCAGTCAGGGTTGGGAGCAAGCAGGGGCACATATTACTCGGAGAATAAGAAATTCTGCTTATTTTGAGAATGCTGCTTCACTGGGAGTAGGGTATATTTGTAAAAACATCTGAAGGTGAATGAGGAAATGGAATACACTACAAAATAAAATATAGAAGATAAGATACAGATACATAAAGCATAAAGTTTATAGAAGAAAATAATGTATATTTCGTTTTTCATATCATTATCTGTGTTTTGTTAAGATTATTACTTTTCCAAAGCTCAAAATACTAGTTGGAATTCAAATTATTGAGGGTAAATAAAAGCTTGAATCTAATTCCTATTTTGGACATATGATGTTGTTGCCACCAAGAAGTACTTGCTCTGTGGTTGAAAGGTACTCAGCAGGAACTTCATGGACATGTGATCCGTGCAGGAGAACAGGGCCTCATGTCTAGTAATCTTATGTTCAACTTAATGCTTGGGTGTCACAGTCCAAAAATCCATTATTTTTATTATTATTATTATTATTATTATTATTATTATTATTATTATTATTTAAATAGGAGATTCTAAACTTTGATTTTTCACTAGGCCCCACATATTGAGTAACTGTTCATGACATTAAATTCCTTAGAGGAGTTAGCAGCCTCTGCCCTCTTCAGTGGGCCCTGACTTATCTTAGTGTGTTAGAACCACGTTATTTCCCATTGGACAAAGACTAACAGGAATATCAGTCTCACCCAGGGCAGTGAAAATCAGGCCCAAGCTGATTTTTTTAAAAACTGTTTAGTGTTCAGAGACTTTTGAGCTTTCTCATCTTCATTGGATGAGAAGCTAAGGTATATGAGATTTAGAATTAGAATTGTATCTTGAGGTAAAAATGTGTATAAAAAGCCCATCTGAGATGCAAGTCTGCACTCAAAACCAAGGAGAGCTCAATCAGGATTCCTACAGGATTCCTGACACATCACCTGAGCTCTTAGAATGTTCAGATACTGAACCCCATCAAATTTCTCAACATTTTAAATCGAGGCAGTAAATTCCCCTTTAGCTTACACTAGGATTAGTCACATTTTTTCTGACTCTTAGGAACAGAAAAAAATAATAAAGTAGAAATCCTTGACTAGGCATGGTGGCATCTTCCTGTAATCCCAATACTTAGGAGGCTGAGATTGAATAATCAGAGATTCAAGGCTAGCCTTCATCAATTTTATGAGGCCTTGTTACCAATTAAAAAATAAATAAAATATGGCTGGGGGTGTAGCTTGGAGATAGAATGCTCCTGGGTTCAATCCCCAACACCAGAGAGAAAGAGAGAGAGAGAGAGAGAGAGAGAGAGAGAGAGAGAGAGAGAGAGAGAGAGAGATATTTTTATTATAAAAATGTATTAGAATATAGAGCAAAAGTTTCTCTTTTCATTTTAATTTTTTGCCAGACATGGTAACCAAAGTGTTCATTTATCCTTTCCTTTTATATCAAATAAAATATCTATCATTTTGCAAGCAAAAAATACTCAAAATTTCTCTCTACCTTTCTTAATTTAGATTTAATAATATAATTTAATTTCTATTGAGTGGGCAATTAATACATATATATATTATTGCTTAATCATGTACCTGCTTTCTCCCATACAATATGCATTCATAATATTCTTGTTAGATTGACAGTGATTTATTAAGAGACTATGTATAAGTACAGCATTTCACTAGTTTGGGCACCCATTTAATAAGTGTCTATTTGACTGACTATAAGTCATTTATTGATTAATGTCACAAAGATATAAAAGAAAGAAGCTTTATTACAATGGAGGAATAACATCCATCATTTTTTAAATAGAGGATGTCTGTCATTCTTGAAAGACAGATTTTTATTACTTCCAGTCACGCTAGTATTTATCTTATTCTGTTTACATTTTTAAAGATATGACTAATGTAGCCAGGCAAATGTGAACATGTACAAAAATTTAACTAGCCTGTGAAACTGGAAGCAGAAATTTTCTGATATACAATGTATACAATCTACATTTTTTCATATAAGTTTCCATATTTTAACAAGTATTAGGATATTATTGATTGTAAGAACCATCACTATTTTTATGTAATGTTAACACATTTTGACAATTCTGTTAATTATTAAGCTAGAACACTTTTAAGGCTCTTTAAATATGAATACTATACAGAATAGAGTGAAGGAAATATCATTGAAAATGGAAAATTGTTTTCCAATGTGTATTCTCACTAGAAGTAATATAGGGTACCAGTTTTTGTTTGTCCAGTACAATGTCTAACTTTAATTTTGATTAGTCTGGTAAGCATACAATTATATTTTCTTGTAGCTGTGTCTAAATTTTTTTCTCACTAGGGAATTAGAGCATATTTTATACTTTGATTAGCCATTCAGGTTTTCTCTACTGTGGATTACGTATTTTCTTCTGTACATTTTTATTTGAATTCTGTTCCCGTTTTGTTTTGTTTGAATTATTGACTTAATCTGGATCATTTTATTTTTTACACAAACATACACACTACACACACATACACACACACACAGACACACACGCACATATATATATATATATATATATATGTATATATATAGTTAGTGGCCATTTTTTAATAAAACTGTTTAGCTTGTCTAGAGGAATGTATATTTTACATATTAAGACAGTGAAATTCATTTGTCTTTCCTTTATGGTTTCACTTTTGTCTATATTTATAATATATTTTCTTATCTTAAATATTTTCACATGTAAGATAGTAATATTATTATAATGGTTTGGGTGTATAATGCTTCCTTAAGCCCTCATGGAAACAAGGGAGCAATATTGAAAGAATGAAAGCAGGGTTTAGTTGCTAAGAGGGATCCCTGAGGTGTGGTCTTGGAAATTATATAAGGACTTTCCTCCCTCTGCTTTCTCTTATTTCTGGCCTCCATCATGTGAGAGCAGAACCCCTTCCTCTCTCTTCTCCCCTCCTCTCCTCTCCTCTCCTCTCCACTCTCCCCTCTCCACCCTCTCTCTCCCTTCCTATGTTTTTCTCTCCTTCTCTCTTTCCATTCTGAGCTCCACAGACCCAGTATCACATGGACTGAACTCTGAAATATCCAAAACCTCTGAGCAAATAAATCTTTTTTTCCTCTAAATTGTGTGGTTGGGATTTTTGGATCACAGCAGTGAGAATGCTGTCTGAGACAATTGTTTTTGTATTTAAATATTGATTCCTTTTTTCCATTAATCTGTGCCTATGTATGTGATGTGAGATAGGGATTACCTTTCATTTATTTTCTCATGAGGAAAAATTGATCACACAATCTCTATTCGTGAATTAATTCATCTTTCTCTGGTGCTATGTCCTGCTACCACTGTCATAAATCAAGTTTCCATAAAGTTTAGATATGCTCTTTGCTCTCTCTTCTATTCAGTTGAACTAATTATGAGCTTATATATCAAGTCATAATTTTGGAGATCCATAACTAACTTAGTAATCTGTAGAGCAAGTTTCCTTGTTTTGATCATTTTCAGAAACATATCTTGGCTTTTTTTTCCTTCATACTTCTCCATATATCTCAAGTTTCATGAAAAACATGTTTATAATGTTGACTTCTTTAAATTTTCAAATTAATTTAGAAAGAATTCTTATCCATCAATATTATATTCACAAGTATTTAATGTCTTGTAATACATTTTATATTTCTCTCCAAAAATAACATTCACTTTTTATAAAATTCACTCCTACATATTTGAAAGTTTTTTGTGCCTGTCATAAATTGTAAGCATTTGCATAATGACTTTAGTAAGCAAATTGTTTAAATACGCTATTTTATTACAAGTATACAGAAATTCAGTGGATTTATGTTGTGATCCCATATTCATGCTGAGCTCTCCTATTAATTTTAATAATTTATAGATGCTTCTTAGTTCTGCATGTGAACAACCTTACTTCACAAGAAAAGACATGCAAGAATTATGACATTTTCAATTTTTAAAGACTATCATAAGCCTAAATTCAAGTATCTATACCAAACAGCTAATGAGAAAATATATCCCAGTGATTCTTGTGGTTGGTATTTCATCCCCCTAGTTATAGAAAATATATAGGAAACTTATTTGTTTTGCAGAGAAGAGAAGAAAGGTATCAAGTTCCTCAAAGAGTTCTTGTCCATGCTACATGCTACATACAGGAGCTGAGAAACTCTCAAGCCCTCAATATTCTGGCAGGAGATCTCCACCTCCATGGAGATGCCATGGGTGCTTTCATATTGGCACTTGTTTTCTTTGTAACAGCTTCAGAGAATAACGTGAATGATTTTATTCTTGGATATTCTCTAATCTATAATCTCTATAGTCTCTATAATCTCTCCCCTTTGTTGTCCTCAAGGCACTGTATTTTTCTGTTTTACATAGTATTCCCTCATCTGTACACCTTCCCAGCATAAACTCCTTAATGACTAACAGTTTAATGAAATAATGCAAAAGCTGTTGGTTTATAGTATTTTTTCCTCAGAAAAGAGGTATAAAAGAAGAGGGACTTGAAAGAAAACTTATTGTTGGTAAATCAAATGGGTTTGGTAGACAATAAATTCATATCTTAAACTGTATGATCACATTTCTAATGAGGATTTGTTGATGGGTTGCAGATGTACTAAGATATGAATCACCCATGTAGGCACCCAGTTGCCCAGATCTATGCACAAACTCACACATGTACAAATATCTTGTGCATTATCTTTCTATTGCTGCTATTACAAATCACCACCAACTTTTACAGTTTATTATTTTACAGTTTATTACTTTATATTCAAGTAGGTCAAAATTCTAAAATCTGTCTTACCAGGTTAAAGTCAAGGTGTCAGCAGAGCTAATTCCTTCTCTGAAAAAAATAATTTATTCCCTAGCCTTTTAAGCTTCTACAAGCTGCCTATATTTCTTAGTTTATGGCTTCTTCTGAGCTTCACATCAACCTTTTGCTTCTGTTGCCACATCTGTTATTACTACTCATGTTGATCTCTTGCCCCTCCCCATATAAAGCTCTTTATGATTATATCAAGACCACTGAGGTAATCCAGGGAAATTTTTTCACCTCAACATCTTTAACATAATTCCACTGCCAAGTTCCATTTTAATATAAATTAACTTTCATATTTTTGTGTGGTCAAGACATGGACAACTTTGGGGGATCCTTATTCAGTTCGTTAAATTTGGCTATTAAGTGTCAGTATTTGAATGTCCCATAAAAATTTCAATTAGACCAATATAAAGATTTAATTTTAAATATTCTTATGGATTCTCCTTACAAGTATTTCAGTTGATAGAAGCAACTTGCTCAAGTAACAACTAACACTCATCTTATGTTCATCTCTTTTTCTAACATCCAATAGTTTCTAAATTAGTTTTTGTCTCTCTAAATAGTTAATGAATTCACCTCTTCTTTTAATTCTACTCATTTTTTAAATTTTTTTCTTATGTCTTGTGCATTAAACATAATATTTTTAGCAATCTGCCTGCCACTAGTCTTATCCCTTCCCAATAATTTAATACATTGAATTACAACAGACAGATTTTTTCTAAAACATCATCTGGTCATGTCACCTCTCT
The DNA here is from genome assembly GCA_004027655.1 of Graphiurus murinus. NCBI lineage: Eukaryota > Metazoa > Chordata > Mammalia > Rodentia > Gliridae > Graphiurus > Graphiurus murinus. The sequence goes on from PVLC010039409.1 coordinate 13,603, forward strand.
TCCCAATAGAAAAATATAAGGATCTAAAATTGAATTGTGCAATAGCTCCCTGTTGTTTATAGGATAAAAGCTAAATGCCTGAAATTGGTTGGCACGGCCCTGCCTAGACTTCATTGGCTATAATAGTACTTACTAGAGCGATGGTGTGATTAAACTCTGGGTTCCCCACTGGACTAAATGTTCCACAATGCAGACAGCATGCCTCCTTTTGCTCACTATTGAATTTCCAGCGACTGGCACAGTAGGTAACAAACACGCTCTGTTTGTTGGATAAAGGATTGAAGGGATTTTAGAATCTGGCCTTTCTCTTGTGCTCTTTTCTTTTTCCAACTATACACACACATACATATGCACACACACATACACATACACAAAAAAATGCATCTTATATAGAATGGAGTATCATTTTGTAATTAATTTGCTATATCCTCATGTACTCACTGTCTTCAGATGATTCTGTGCAGCCTGTCTCCTGCCATCTTGCTACAAGAATGAACAATTTCAGTTGAACCTACAGACATCAAATTAAAATGTTCCTAGTTTACTCTGTGTGTGTGTGTGTGTGTGTGTGTGTGTGTACAATATTAAAGAAAGCATGACCAGAAGACTAAAATACACTACAGATAGTTAAGTAGAGGGACTTCATAGTTTTATTAGATTCCCATTGCTTCCATAAAAAATAATTACAGATTCGGTAGTATATAATAATGATTTATCATCTCAGAATTCTGTAGTCTATAAATCTAGTATGACCTACTATTCTTGATGCTCTGGATTTCACAAAGCTAGAGTC
>PVLC010039410.1:0-14196 GCA_004027655.1 Graphiurus murinus
ATAAAAAACCAAAGAAGCTGACACCCTGGGCAGGAATCATAGAGAAGCCTTGAGGGAAGTGAAGGATGTGAAAGATGCAATAATAGAAGTGAAGGCATCAATACATACTATAAACAATAGATTAGACCACATGAAAAACAGAATATCACACCTAGAAGATGACCATACCAAAAGTGAATCATTTTAGAAAAAAATATTCGACAGTATGATTCTGACATCGATGAGATCTGGGCCAATTTTAAAAGAGCTAACCTAAGAAAAATAGGCATAGAAGAGGGATTAGAAGTTGAAACTTATGGAATAAACAACCTTTTCAAAGAAGTAATATCAGAGAATTTTCCAAACATAGAAAGAGAAATTGACACACAGGCGAGGAAATATATGGAACCCCCTCTAGACAAGACCAAAGAGGAGGTTTACCATGCCACATAATAATCAAGCTGACTAATGTAGAGGCTAAGGAAAGAATTCTAAAGGCAACAAAAGTAAAAGGTCAAGTGACATTTAGAGGAAAACTAAATAGAATCACTCCAGACCTCCCAAACCAAGTCATGAAAGCCAGGAGGGGCTGGAGTAACACATTCCAAACTCTGAAAGAAAATAACTTGCAGCCAAGATTCTCATACCCAGAAAAACTCTCTCTCAAAATTGATGGGGATATAAAAACCTTCCATGACAAACAGAAACTATGTCTTCCAAACCAGCACTAGAGAAAATACTCAAAGAGATTAACTACAAAGAAAAACTAACAGGTAAACGTCAGAACCAGAGAAACAATAATTTCTAGGATGCAAACAACTAAACAAAGAAGAACAAACACTACCGCAAACAGAAGTCAAAACTCAAAATGTTAGGAATTAAAAATCATCTCTCAATAATCACACTGAATATAAATGATATCACCTCCCCAATAAAAAGGCACAAGGTAGCAAAATGGATTAAAACCCAGAATCCATCTATATGCTGCCTGCAAGAAACACACCTTACAAGCCAAGATTCCCACAAACTAAAGGTGAAGGGCTGGAGTAAGGTAACCCATGCCAATGGAACTCGAAGACAAGGAGGAGTAGCAACTATAATATCAGACAAATTAGATTTCAAGCCTAAGCTCATCAAAAGAGACAAAGCAGGTCATTTCTTTTTACTAGTAAAAGGAACAATCCAGCAAGAGGAAATAACAATTATCAACATCTATGCCCCAAACATAGGTGTAGCCACTTTCATAAAACAAACTCTGATTGATATAAAGTCACACATAGATTCCAATACACTAATACTATGAGACTTCAATACTCCTCTCATATCACTAGACCGATCTTCTAAAAAAAAAAAAGGGTCAGTAAAGATGCTTCGGACTTCGGACCTAAATAACCAAATGGACCTGCTAGACACATACAGAATATTTCATCCAACTACAGCTGAATTCACATTTTTCTCAGCAGCGCATGGAACCTTTTCCAAAACAGACCACATTCTGGGCCACAAAGAGAGCACTGGTGAATTAAAAAAATGTAATATAATTCCCTACATCTTTTCAGACCACAATGGAGTGAAACTAGAAATAAACTCTAAGAAGACCCAGAGTAACCATGTAAACACATGGAGACTGAACACCACATTGCTGAACGAGAAATGGGTCATAGAAGTAAGGGGAGAAATTAAAAAATTCCTAGAAATCAATGAAAACAGAGATACAACTTCTGGGACACCATAAAGGCAGTACTAAGAGGAAAATTTATAGCACTGAGTGCCCATATAAAAAGAATGGAAACTCACCAAATAAATAACCGAATGACACAGCCCAAAGCCCTTGAAAAACAAGAACATTCTAACCCTAAAGCCAGTAGAAAACAAGAAATTATGAAAATCAGAGCAGAAGTTAATGAAATAGAGAATTAAAAAACAATATATACAATCAACAAAACCAAAAGCTGGTTTCTTGAAAAAATAAACAAGATAGATAAACCATTACCAACCTAACCAAAAGAAAGAGAAAATTAACCCAAATTGCCAAAATAAGAAATGAAAAAGGTGATATTACCACTGACTGTATGGAAATACAGAGAATCATCAGAAACTATTTTGAAAAACTATACTCCAACAAATTGAAAAATTTGGAAGAAATTGACAACATTTTAGATACATACAACCCTCCTAAATTAAGTCAAGAAGATATAGAAAACTTAAATCAACCAATAAAAATCAAAGAAATAGAAACAGCAATAAAAAGTTTACCATCAAACAAAAGCCCAAGGCCAGATGGTTTTCCAAGTGAATTTTATAAAACATTTATGGAAGATCTAATCCCAATACTCCTCAAACTATTTCGTGATATAGAAAGAAATGAGACCCTCCCAAACATCACAGCCAATATCACAGTAATACCAAAGCCAAATAAAGACACCTCAAGAAAAGAAAACTATAGGCCTATATCATTGAGGAACCTAGATGCAAAACTGCTAAACAAAATACTAGCAATGCACATTCAAAACCACATCAAGAAAATTATACACTATGACCAAGTTAGGTTCATCCCAAGGATGCAAGGCTGGTTCAACATATGAAAAACAATCCATGTAATTCACCACATAAACAGAATCAAAGACAAAAATCACATGATCATTTCAATTGATGCTGAAAAAAGATTTGACAAGATCCAACACGCATTCATGCTAAAAGCACTACAGAGAATCAGAATAGAATGAACATACCTCAAAATTATAGAGGCAATATACAATAGGCCTACAGCCAATATCATATTAAATGGAGAACAACTGAAAGAGTTCCCACTAAATACAGGAACAAGAGAAGGACGTCCATTATCACCTCTTCTGTTCAACATAGTACTCGAGACTCTAGCCAGAGCAATAAGGCAAGAGAAGGAAATTAAAGGGGTAAAAATAGGGAAAGAAGAACAAAACTATTCCTCTTTGCAGATGACATGATACTATACTTAGAAGACCCAGCAAACTCAACCAAAAAACTTACAGAACTGATCAACAAATTCAGCAAAGTGTCTGGATACAAAATTAATCTTAAAAAAATCAGAAGCTTTCCTGTATGCCAACCATAAAACCACTGAAAAATAAATCCAGAAAACAATTCCACTCACAATAGCACCCCCAAAAATAAGATACTTAGGGATAAACCTAACCAAAGAGGTAAAAAACCTCTATAAGGAAAACTACAAAAAGCTGAAAAAAGAAATCAACGAAGACCTTAGAAGATGGAAAGATCTACCATTTTCTTGGATAGGCAGAATAAATATCATCAAAATGGCTATCCTCCCAAAAGTAACCTACAAATTCAATGCAATACCCTTGAAATTACCAAGGTTACTCCTCACAGACCTAGAAAAATCAGTCCTTAAATTCATTTGGAACAACAAAAAGCCCAGGATAGCCAAAGTAGTTCTTAGTAACAAGAACCATGCAGGAGATATCACAATACCTAACTTCAAACTTTACTACAAAGCCACAGTAATAAAAAACAGCATGGTATTGGCACAAAAACAGACACATAGACCAATGGAGCAGAATAGAAGATTCAGAAACAGACCCACGTGCTTACAGTTAACTGATTTTTGACAAAGGAGCCAAAAACATACACTGGAAAAAAGATAGCCTCTTTAACAAACGGTGTTGGCAAAACTGGTTAACCATATGCAGGAAAATGGAAATAAACCCCACTTTCTCACCCTGCACAAGAGTCAATTCCAGGTGGATCAAGGACCTGGAAGTCAGACCAGAGACACTGCAGCTACTTGAAGAGGGCATAGGATCAACATTTAACACAAAGGCACAGGTAAAAACTTTCTCAACAAGACCCCAGAAGCACAAGCAACTCGAAGATCAATACATGGGACTGCATTAAACTGAAGAGCTTCTGTGAAGCAAAGGAAACTATCAAGAACCTCAAAAGAGAGCCCACAGAGTGGGAGAAAATTTTTGCCAGCTACTTTTCTGATAGAGGACTAATATCTAGGATATACAGAGAACTCAAGAAACTCACAGCTAAGAAAACAAATAACCTAATTAAAAAATGGCAAAGGATCTAAATAGACACTTCACGAAAGAAGAAATACAAATGGCCAATAAATGTCTGAGGAAATGTTCCACATCATTAGCAATCAGAGAGATGCAAATCAAAACTACCTTGAGATTTCACCTAACTCCACTCAGAATGGCAATCATAAAAAACATGAACAACAACAAATGCTGGTGAGGGTGTGGAGAAGTGGGAACCCTAATACATTGTTGGTGGGATTGCAAATTAGTGCAACCACTTTGGAAAACAATATGGAGGATCCTCAGATGAATGGGAATGAACCTACCATATGATCCAGCAATACCACTTCTGGGTATCTACCCAAAAGAATGGAAACCAAACTATCAGACCAACGCATGTGTATCTATGTTTATGGCTGCACAATTTACAACTGCCAAACTATGGAACCAGCCAAGATGTCCATCAACAGATGAATGGATTACAAAACTATGGTATATGTACACAATGGAATTTTACTCAGCCATAAAGATGAACAAAATAATGTCATTTGCAGGGAAATGCATGGAATCAGAAAACATTATGTTAAGTGAGATTAGTCAGTCACAAAAAGTTAAAAATCGAATGCTCTCCCTAATATGTGGAAGCTAGGGAGAATATGGGACATAAGAGGGACTCCAGATGAAGAAAGAGAATCCTTAAGTGAACAAAGAATTTGATTTAACGGAAGGTGATGGGGGGGCACCCTAATGAGCATGATGTACTTTCATGATCACATCAAAATCAATCACTAAACTGATCTTGAGGAGGAGGGAGAAGGAGGGAGTGGGGTGGAAATTGGGGAAAGGATAAATGAGAAATATGTGCATGTGTGCCTTTACCTATACTAGCTTGTACCTAACAAAGATGTGTGATTACAAAGCACCAATTAAAAAAAAAAAGTTGGTCTGGATTTTATTCTCTAAGACTAGAGGCTTATATGCATAGAGCTCCACTTTCCCACCATGCAACAGGCCAAGATGCATTTCCATGTACTATGTTCTGTGCATTCCAGCCCAAAGCCCCTCCAAAGGCATTTCCCAAATCTCACATAGTGCTATAGTGTCAATGAAAGGAAAATGAAGGCCAAGTTTTTCTTGAGCAATTATGAAATTCTTAGCATCTATCTTCTGTCCCAGCCCAAGGCTAAACACACACAGTGGTCATTTGCTGTAGGAAGCAGTATTATTGCAGAGTTCAGTGGTATTTGCTGAGGCATCATTGACACACAGGTTCTGTTCCGAATCTACTTTGAGCCAGGAGTCCCCACAGATATCTTGTTCTATTACAGATGAAGAGCCTGAGGCTTAAGATTAACAAGAATTGGTCCCCAAGTTCACAGAGCCAAGATTCTAATCCATGTCTGTGTAATTCCAGTGTCTGTGCCTTAAACCACTATAGAAAACTGCCTACCTTAAGTACATCTAGTCTCTTCCTAATCTGACTGCAGAAGGGGCTGAAAAGCAGAAGCATATGAAACGGGAGATGGCATGAAACTGAGAGGAAAGACTGGGGGTGCTCAGGACTGGCTGGCTTTGACACTTGCTCTAGATAACCTTCACCTGGTTGAACAGAAATTATGGCCTAAATGACTTTGCTTCTCGCATGGGCCCAGAGAGCCAATGAAAGGAAACAAAGGCATGACTTTTCTTGAGCAGTTATGAGATGCTCAGAGTTTTTCATCTGCCCCAGCCCAGGGTTGAACATAGAGTGATCATTTGCTGTGAGATACAATGTCCAGTCTCTGATTCATAATTTGTGTGTGTGTGTGTGTGTGTGTGTGTGGTATTAGGGGTTGAACCCAGAAACATTCTTCCTCTAAACTACACCCCTAGCCCTATTTTATTTTTATTTTGAAACAGGGTCTTCATAAGTTGCTGAGAGCTTCACTAAGCTGGCCTAAAACCTGCTATCCTCCTGTCTCAGCCTCTCACGTATTGGGATTATAGGTGTGCTCCACTATGCCTGGCTGATTTATAATATTAAAGATTGAGGCAGTGAAAAAGCTATGGTCTCAGGCAAAGTTTTCCAGTAGAGGCTTAAATTATGACGTTTATTTACAAGGTAGAAGAACAATAGCTATTTTATCCCATAAGGTAGCACTGGATTTTTCTTAAGTGATCACGTAACACCTTAGATGTTGTCGAAAATGTCTTATCTAAAAGGAAGTCAGTGTTCCTTCTTATCACTAGTAAATAAACTCATTATTTCTACATAGTTTACACTCTAGATTTTAATTTTTCAAAGTGAAATTTGATATGACACATTTTAATGAAATTTCTTATCTTGGTTTATTGTCTTGCTTAATCCTTACATTAAAATATACAAGAAAGTAATACTTTACTGAAATTGTCATTTATATGCAAAGAAAAGTATCTAATTAAAACAGATGATAAAAGTGATAGAAAATTATTTACAGGCAAACCAGACACACACATACAATTCCAAGATGTCCTCAATCATAAACCTTAGCCATTTCTAAAGCACAAATCAAGTGGTTATGAATTGCTGTGCACTGTTTTACATAATTAATAAATATTACACATTTTTAACATCAGAATGTTATGCTGTTGTCACAGTGGTTATTTTGCTCTTCAACCCATATCATAAGAGTTTAGCTGATTACCTACTCCTATCACATTATCTCCAATTTTTCCCACAGATAAACCAATTCAGAGGTTTACCTCTTAATGTATTTCACCCCACATCCAAACACCCTCAAAGAAGGTATAATTGCCTTTTCTGCATCAGATATAGTATCATACCCCAAGTCACTAAATGCAGAAATATCATTCATCACACTAACATCCTTGGGAAAGGATGTGTTCTCAGAGGAAATATGCCAAGACCATCTGATTGACGGCTTAGATGTAGTGGTAAAACTACATACTAAAATATAATGAACATCTAATTCCTCTCTAGAGATCTTATACAGGCCTTCCCAAATCTATTTAATCCAGTTCTTCCTTGGTTTGAAGTATTCCAGATCTACATTTATAATGAATATCAACTACAGAAAAATTAGACTGTTTTAAAAAGTAAGAGTCTATTAGATAAGTGTGCATTCCTTGAAAATATAACTGTTTCATATATTAGTTTTACTTTTTCAAAACTTCGTTTTCATGTCTTTCTGAAATAACTTGAAGCAATTTCAGGGCAAAGTACTGAACCTTAACTTCCAACACAGAAAAAGATACTGTTAAGAATGTATTGTTAGTAATTATACCATTCTTAAAAAAAAAAAAAAAAAAGACAGAAAAAGACTAGAAAAAGCCTCCTAAAATCTTCAATATTGAGCATAGAGAACTAAAACAATGGGCAATGTACTAAGTGCAGAATGCCACTTTCTTTATATTCTTTCCTGTTGAAATGTGAGACAGAAAAGGAAACATTTCCTTTATCAATTAATTATCTATTTTCCTATTGAGGGTGTAATAAGAACATAGAAAATGAGATAGGATTCTGTACATTTGCTGAATGGTTACTATCCTATTACAAGCTGTCTAAGTTCTCCCTTAAACATAGTTAATAGTTATATTTATTTTTCTTGGGATATTTAATTGAACAGCAGTTTCCTGGAAAGAACTAAGAAAATATAGTCAGCATATACAGTTTTTCCTTCTGAAGGAAGATAACCTGTAAGAAGCACAAAATCTTTTCAGTCAAACAGGTGGTCTGATAGCAGCCATTTTAGTTTATATTCCAGAATATCAGCCATTTTAGCTCATATAACCTTTGGTTGACCAGAATCTTAAACTTTTTTTCAAAACTCCCATCTGTACTAGAGTTGTGCTTTAAACTCTGTTTCTTAGCCAAACTTTGTTTTAGAATTCCCGCCTGTCTCAGAAAATAACCAGTCTTGCAGAGTTGTGAACCTAATCCCTCACAAATCAGGGAAAGGGACAGGATCATGTCAGGGATAAAAATCCAAGCAGACTAACCGCTTAGTGTGCTTGCTTATCAGACTTTTTGTTGGTTGCACTCCCTTCCGTACAAGTAAAGTAGTTTTGCCTTGTTGAGTGATTCCAAGTATCTTGTTTTGATTGCTACAAACAAAACCCTCAGGGACTCTTACCTCTCCATTTTTTTTTTTTTTTTTTTTTTTGTACTGGAGGTTGAGCTACATCCCCAGCCTTTTTTATTTTATTTTGAAAGTGTCTCACTAAGTTGCTGATCTGGTCTCAAGCCTGTGATCCTCCTGCCTCAACTCCCAAGAACTGGGGTTACAGTCGTGCACCATCACACCAGGCTACATCCCAGAGGTTCTACTACCTCCCAATAGTGCCTTGCAGGGGACTAAACCTTCGAAACACATGGGCCTGTGGGGGACATTCCAGATCCAAACTATAGCAGAAGACAGAGAAGCCACCTGTAATAAAAAGTTAATACTAACTTTCAGGGACATCAATGTTGTAAATACAAAATCCTAAACAGGTAGTTTCTTGCAAATTTATAGAAGTAATGTGATCCAAGGTTGGCACTGCCCTGTGCATAGGCACTGAAGTCTTGGTGACCTGATATAGCTACCCTGAGCTGGAAGCCTGCTGCTATAGCACAATCAGAAGACACTAGTGATGGCAGAGAAGGTTCCCTGTACCAGCAATGTTAGGAGAAGAGTAAAGCAGATGATAGGAAAGGTGGGGGGGAATCCTGCCAGTGTACATATACTGCCTGCTAATAAAACCACCCAAGGATTTTTCTTGTTTTCAATTCACCCTACAGGGTTGGTATTTAGTTATTACATCGTGATCTTGTCTATCAGATGCTACTTTGATGAGGCAAGAAACACTGCTTCCCAAGAGTAAACAACAGTTAAAAGCTCTTTCTCTTCATGTGCACATAATTTACATAGCCAAACAGAGTTTGGGTATTTTCTACTGGCCCCTAAAATAGGCAAGCAACTACAAGTAACAGGCAACCTACTTAGTTTGGGATTGGTAAATATCATTGCAAGATAACATCCCTTAACTTGATAGTCAAAGGGATCAGTCACTCTGTGAATACTCATATAAAGTAAGGAAAATAATGACTATAAGTAATACTATTGGAGTCAATAGTCCAAGTCAGGTTTTGGTGCAAAATGGGTTACGAAAAATGCAAAGGCTTATAGTTTTTTTTGAATTGTAGATAACAGACTGAAGATGTCCACAGGATGGACAGGAGTTCAGAGGCCAGCACAAGCAACAAGAGCTGTGAGGAAGTAGAGGCTAATCTGTGTTAGTGGGGATCCAGATCTTATGTGTGGGGAGGACTCACTTGGTCACACTGGGAGCACTCAGAGCACTGGGCTAGGTGTGGTGAGGTGAGATCAAGTAGGGACAGACTGAGAAGCTCAAGGCTTCAGAGCTACCGAGACTCCAGGCTGTGGCAACAGAGTGAGAGCAGGACCTGAGAAACAACCAGGCCAATGAGGATGATGATAATGGTGCTAGAACAGCTAGGTTTCCAGAGCCTGGGAAAGTCCAGGGTTCATTCTATTAGCACAGGTAGTGGGCAGAGAAGAGGAAATGAAAGAAAGCAGAAAACCACCAATGGACCTAAATGAAGTATGCATAAGCTGAAAGAATAGGCCAAAAAAAAAAAAAAAAAAAAAAAAAAAAAAAAAAAAAAAAAAAAAAAAAAAAAAAAAAGAATACTAATGCAGGCTGTATTATTTATTAAATAAAAGTTTACGAGACAAAAGGGCATATATTTGTCTATGGAGAGCAGAGATTATTACTATAGATGGAGTCTAGGAGTGAGAAGGATCAAATGCTATTTAGAAAAATAGAATTTATCAAAAGTGCAATGGGAAAAGAAATGAATGCCAGCCCCCTAGGGGGAGGGAGTGTATTATAGGGGCCAGTGGCAGGGAAATGGCTGTTCTGGAAGAGAGGACAAAGATGCAAAACTCTGGGTGGTGAAAGAACTCAAAGATGGAGTTATAGACACCCAAATCATGGGGGTTCAGGGAGGATAAGTAGAAGGTATAAGGCTGCCAAGCACTGAAGATCCTGATTGAAGGGATCATGTATGATGACAGGTGAAAGGTGGTGAAGTGGTGAAAGCTGCTCATGGCCTGAAAATGGAATGATGTAAGAACACAAGAGAGCCTACATGTTATCACGTGGAGAAGGCTGCTGCTCATGAGAAGATGGGCAGCAGCTGCAGCATCAGAAGTTGACCTTCCTTGTTCATGGAGATGAAGCACCCCACGTTAAAGAAGAGTGTTGTACACTTGGAAAAGGAGTTTTTTCCTAGCAGACCAAGAATGTGTAACACATCAAAGAAAAAGAGCACCATCTGTGGACTGAAGAAGGCATAATTGTTTGCTTTTGATTGTAGTCTGGTTTTTAGAACGGGGCATTTGTATGCATGCTGCTTAGAGAAGAGGAAGGAAAGACCATATCCAAAAGCTGAAAAACTTTCCATCACTTTTCCCACAAAGCAGCTTGGAATGCTTTGCTATAACCTTGTTTTTTTAGTTCAGAGGATTTGAGAAAATGCAACAATATAGAACGAAACACAAAAGTTCTCAGAAAGGCTTGTGTAGGATTTCACAAATAAGTCTAGGTACCACACAGTGTTTAGAGAAAAAGGAGACCTCCAACCAATGTGCACGGTCAGGGGCAGATCCAGAAACAGGCCAAAGGAAAAACGTCTCTACCTGATAATAACTCATGGGTGGGGAACTCTGTAATGAATATTACATCACCATTAAGAACGAAGGTTAGGGAATCCAAATTTCTTTTATGTAAAATAAAATCTGGACTAACTTTGGACTCTTTATATGTGTGAAAGTAGATGGAAAAGATCTTATTTTTATTTCTATCCTTCTGCATCTAAAATTTAAACATGTTTATGACATTTTATACATATTTTAATTTAGCAAAATTTAGGCTTCTGCATCAAAGTGACAAAGGTCAGCCAAGAACAATACTTGACCTGCAGGTGTACATGTGTGTACATTTCTGAGTGTGTGTGTTTAGCTGGAGGTGGAGGAGTAATGGCGAGGGACACTACAGTGAGGAAGTGAGACAGAAGGAAGAAAGAGGGCCATGGAAAGAAACAGCTGCTACACACATAATGAAGAAAGGTAAGATTATAGGATTTAAAGATCTGCTCATAAACTGGGCATGGTGGCATACGTCTGAAATTCCAGGCTGAGGCAGGAGGGTCATAAGTTTGAGGCTAGCCTGGGCTGTGAGATCTGTCTCAAAATAAAATTTAAAAGGGGTTGCATGGGGTGTAGTTTATTTAAAATAAAACTTAAGAAAGGACATAGCTCAGTGGTAGAGTGCTTGCTTAGCATAAATGATGCTCTGGGTCCAATCCCCAGTAGGGGAGGGAAAATTCTACTTATAGAACTCATGGAGAAAAGTCATAAAATACTGCAAGGTTCCAGAAGAAAAAGGAGGTGTAAAGTCCTCAATTCCTTCATTTTAAAATATCATTTAGTTGAATCTGTATTCAGTTCAAAGCAAGAAGGCTCAGAATATTTAGATGATGTCAGAAAAACAACGCAGTATCTCCTTATTTTGTGAAATGCTGTAAAAAAGAACAGTATCTACCTCAAGTACTTGGCTACAAATCTATTTAACAGACCTTTAATAGAGCTCGCTGGGTGATGAAGTGACTTGTTCTGAGAAACCACATGCAATTACATTTTAGCATTAGTTTCTTTTTAGCTTATCAGATCTTTCTCTCTCTCACACACACATCACATATATAATATACAACATATATAATTATACACACACATATATATTATTAGTATATATATATAATAATTTCAACTACTGGGGGGTTTTTTTGTGTTTTTTTTTTGCGCTACTGGGGATCAAACTCAGGGGTCATTCTACCTCTGAGCTACCCTGGCTCTATTCTTTTTTTATTCTTTATTTTGAAACAAGGTCTCACTAAGTTTCGGGGTGCCTCAGTAGGTACTGAGGCTAGCCGTGAACCGAGATCCTCCGATCTCAGACTCCCAAATGCTGGGATTACAAGCATGAGCCACCATGCCTGGCTAACTGCCTTTAATTTAAGGGTTTTTTTGTTTTTTGTTGTTGTTGTTGTTGTTTTCCTTTAGGTTCCACCCAGATGAGCAGCAGGGACATAGGGTATCTCCTCAATGTCCTCATAAATAGCTTTCAAATGTCATGCATGGGTGCATGGAGCTGTGTCTGAAAGATATGCAAGACACCTGATGTGTGGGGAAAGAGTGTTGTATTAAATTGCAGCAGCTGAGCACCTTGTGAGTCCAATCCCAGAGGGTGTGGGATTCTGTGTAGTTCTGAAGCCGGAGGTGATCCTCAAGGATTGATGAATTAAAAGGAACAAACTTGCTTGGCCCTTACATGTGAAGAATTCTAAAATGTTACTGCAAGTACACCCTCAGGAATTACCTAGAAACAAACTCCCTCCTTACTCCTATTGAGGGGACAGAATTCCAGAGAGGTGAAAGCATTTCCCAAGTTTTCACTCATGGAAGAGCTAGAACACAAACCTCAATCTGCGCTCCTGGACTGGCAGGCCAGTGACCTTTCCTATACTTGAAATGCAATGTGGGCCCTCAAGCTAAGCTTCCTGGGAACTAATGCCCCTCCACAGAATGGAAATACTGGGGAAGAGATTTAACTTTCTGAGCTTAAGTTTGCTCACCTAAAAATAAGTATAATAATAGTCTAGGCCTCCCAAGGTTGTTATAAAGATTACATGAATTAATATGTATAAAGCATTTAGGACTAGCCTTACATGAAAAAAAGCTAAATACATGTAAGTTCTAATTAGGATTAATATATGTTCTCTCAGTTGATAGGCAGTAAGGAATATGACCACCTCAAATTAGAAGCTGTCCATTAGAGATAACTTTGGGGAAATTAACCTCTGATAAAATAATATAGGAAAGAGCACAAAATTAAGAGCTAACTAATACAGATCTGACTCTAGAAATTGTAGATTCCCCCACCCATCCATGATAGATCCAGAATCTAACTCACTGAGTGCCTAACTCAGGCCAGACATGCTCTCCTGTGCTAGAAGCTGGCAGCAGGGGACTTGAAGAACTAAGGCACATTCCTGTCCTCAGTAGTGATTAGCTTCCTTAAATCTAAAGGCTTCCGGGGGGTCTCTGAACCTCTGTTTGCCTCTAATCTGCTTCTCGAAGTTATTCCTTAGTGTTCCTTGTGAGTTATTCTCCCAAAGTACAAGTGATCTCCCCCACTGCCCTTCTCAAACACCTTTGATCAATCCATTCAATAAATATTTGAGGTCCAGATGCCAGACACTTCTGCAAGGCTGAAGACAGAGAAGTACTGACAAAAGTCCTAACAGAAATTGAATTCTGACAGAACTAGAAAACAATAAACAATATACATATATAGTGTGTTAAGTAGTAATAACCCCTGAGGGAAGACACAGAGGGGTGAGAGGATGCAGAGTCTATCTATGTACATGTGTACTCACATGCCTGGGTGTGAGCATGTCTAGAAATTTCTTACTTCCCTGCCTCTGCTCGTCCTGAGAACATCCTCTAGTTCTTCTTGGCCTACTGGGATTCTTTTACTTTTAAAAACTATTTCAAATGACTGTCTGTCTGTCTCTATGATGGCTTCTCAGATTCACAGGAAGAATTAATGATTAACTCTATCTTCTGGACTACTACAGCTTTTCATACTTCAAGCATTTTTTTCCCCCTTATTTGGTTCTGTATCCCAAGTTACAACCTCTATGTTAAATATAAAATAACTTGAGCTTTATTCTTTTAGTGATAACAAAAATATAAAAAACAGGTCAGTTTATAAAAAATTTGCTCTAATTTCTTTCTATGGTTATCTTTTATTCAAAGAATAGCTAGTGTTTTAGTATTTTGGGGGATGCAGGGGTAGGTACTAAGCATTGAACCCACGGGCCTTCTACTTCTGAGCTACACTCCCAGCCCTTTTTATTTTTGATTTTGAAACACGGTCTCACCAAGTTGCTGAGACTGGCCTCAAGCTTGTGATCCTGTCTCAGTCTCCCAAGTAGTGGGATTTCAGGCATGCACCACAACACCTGGCTAGCTAGTGTCTTGCTGCAATTCTCAATATTAAAAGGAACTGTATGCTATTGTAGATATCAATGATGTACTTAAGAGGAAAATAGCTGAGACAATGTGCTAGTGCTATCTGAGGT
>PVLC010039411.1:0-14301 GCA_004027655.1 Graphiurus murinus
GTGGTCCTTGGGTTTAATTAATTACAGCTCTCTTTGCAATAGCGCATAAAGCTCTCGGAGTAATTGCTGACAAGAAGAAAATAAAATGCCACGCATCTCCTTTAGGTCCTAGGTTTTATTAGACCAGAAAGTGTTTTGCTTTGAAATGGTAGAATAAATCAGAAGTGATGTGGGAACTAGAGAGATCCTTTATTTGCCAAATGCTTGGGGTTTCTGCCTCTTCGCTTATGAAACTAGTCTCTCCATGGACTGTAGCTACTTTCTGAACACAGAATCTACTTTCCAGGAGATTTTTAAGAGATTTGGTAGTTTTTTTTTTTTTTTTTTTTCCCCAGATCATCTAATGTCTTGATATCTGACAAAGCATGTATTTTAACAGGCGTAATCACCACTGTGAGAAGGTTCCCTTTATATTCATAACTCCATATTCTTAGGCCTAGGACCTTCTGCTATAGGGATGATTTTATTTACTTAATTATTTATTTATTTATTTATTTGTTTTGTCGTACTGGAGTGGAACTCAGGGGTGTTCTACCTCTACGCTACACCCCCAGCCCTTTTTATTTCTTGTTTTTGAAGCAGAGTCTCACTTGGATGCTGAGAGTCTCACTACTTGCTGAGGCTGATCTCAAACCTGGCATCCTCCTGTCTCAGCCTCTCAAGTACTAGAATGACAGGTACACACCACCATGTTAGCTGCGCAGGGCTGGTTGATCCCCGTTTTATACTTGATTTATGAAGGCTCCTTATAAGTAATTACCGACTTACTGAATTGAATACATGTTTATCCTTTGCATCAGGAGTTGAAAATCTCAGCAATATGAAAGTGTTATCTTTCAGCTGCTTTCCAAGGTGTTATGACTCTAATTCATAAACTAAATTTTTCTTGATGCTATCTTTATAAAACCTTCCTTGTTATCCATATCATTAAAACTATTATTATTATTATATTTATTTATTTATTTATTTATTTATTTATTTATTTATTTATTTATTTATTGTGTGTGTGTGTGTGTGTGTGTGTGTGTGTGTGTGTGTATAGTATTGGGTATTGAACCCAGGGGCATTCTACCGCTGAGCTACACCCAAAGTCCTATTTTATTTTGAAGCAGGGTCTTACTGGGTTGCTGAGAGTCCTTTAAGTTGCTGAGGCTGGCCTACAACCTGCGATCCTCCTGTCTCAGCCTCTCAGGTATTGGGATTATAAGTGTGCACCATCACACCTGGCCGGCTTCCCTGTGTTATAATAATACTAAGAACCATATCATGTGCATTATCAATAAATATGAAATAGAAGTATCTCTTATGAAAAATCAAACCAATATTGATTATCTGTACCCAGAAATGGGTTCTATACTCTAGTTCTTTTTGCAAGTTATGATATAAAAACTGTTTTGTTTTGTTTTTCCAGTACTGGGGATTGAACCCAGGGGCATTCTACCTCCGAGTTATATCCCCAGCCCTACTATTTACTCTTTATTTTGAAACAGGATCTCACTAAGTTGTGGAGGGCCTCACTAAGTAGCTGAGGCCAGCTGCAAACCCGGATCCTCCGGTCTCACCCTCCCAAGTACTGGGATTACAAGCGTGCACCACCATGCTCGGCTTAAAAACACTGTTGATATCAATAAAATAATGAAAACTCACAAAAAATTGTTGCATATTTGTAAATTATTTGTTTGTTTCTGCTAAAAATAGTTTAAAATCTGAGAATTGTGACATATGCCTGTAATCCCAGTACTGGGGAGGCTAAGAGAGAAGGATCACAGGTTCAAGGCTAGCCTTGGCAACTGAGTGAGACTCTTCACAACTTAGTGAGACCCTGTTTCCAAATAAAAATAAATAAAATCAGATTAGGGGTGTAACTCAGAGGTAGAATGCCCCTGGGTTCAATCCCCAGTTCGAAGGCAGGAAGGCAGGAAGGCAGGCAGGCAGGCAGGAAGGAAGGAAGGAAGGAAGGAGGAAGGAAGGAAGGAAGTTTCATTTTTTATTTCATGTTCAATTCTGAAGTTTCCATATTTTACAGGAGAGTTTTCCTAAGCTTTTCCTAAGTATGACTAATCCAAAATGGGCAACAATACTGGATTCAGTTTTAGTAAGATCTTATGTTCTTAAGAAAAAAAAGAAAAGAAAAAGACGAAAGAGAGAGAGAGACACAGAGAGAGAGAGAGAGAGAGAGAGAGAGAGAAGAAAAGAGAAGAGAAGAGAAGAGGGGAGAGAGAGAGAGAGAGAGAGAGAGAGAGAGAGAGAGAGAGAGAGAGAGAGAGAGGAGAGAGACTGGACTGCAGAGAGCACATCACTGCCACCCGGGGTGGAAACGCTGTGCCTCTTCACCAAGGCCTTGCCTCCGTAACCTCCGTGCTGCAGAGGACCCGGGGCTTGGCAGTTCTGCAGCCACTTCTTTGTAACTCTAATTCACGTGTGAGGCTTTTCAGAGATGCTAACAATCACTGACTTGCCTTTCACAGGACGTCAATCTTTCCCAATGAGGAAAATGGAGGGAAGGGGGCCGAGCGTGCTCTTTGCCTGGATGACCGTAGGATGCTAATTGACCAGTTACGTCGTTAATCGCTTTCTATTTCCTCTGACTATGCTCCTCCATGGTGCATGAGCTAAAAGCCTGGGTTACTTAAGAGCATTTAAGGAGAAAAAAAAGGGAAATGCCTGGAGGTGGTCTGAAATGGAAGTTATTTCTGTTGTTGCAAGGAGAAACATATTATTTCAGAATGTTCAGAGAATATAGGTGTCACTGATTTTTTTTGCAACAATACATGCCCACAAATCAGAATTTTTTGCAAACATTATTCTTTAACCTGCCAAAGCAAAAAGTAGCCACATAGCAGTATTCTTGTGCTTTGATGATGACGATGATGACAATGAGGACTTAGTGTACTAGGGACTGAAGCCAAGGGCATTCTATCTTCAAGCTACAATCCCACCACTTTTTGTTCATTTGTTTTATTTTGGTTTGGTTTTGGTACTAGGGATGAAAACCATTCTACCTCAAGAGTACACACCTAGCCCTATTTTATTTTTTATTTGGAAACAAAACCTTACTAAGTTACTGAGGTTTGTCATAAAACTGTGATGTTCCTGTCTCAGCCTCCCAGAGACTGATATTCCCATCAGGGCTGCCCTTATTTTTTGTTTGAAACTGGGTCTCACTAGTTCCCTGAAAGTTTATCTAAATTACTGAGCCTGGTCTTGAACCTGAGATCCTCCTGTCTCAGCTTCCCAAGTATTGGATTTATAGGCATGCACTACCACACCTGGCTCATCATTTTCTTTCTGCTAGTAACTCTAGCATAGAAGAAAAATATAAAGTATCTTGGCTTATATTATGTTGCAAAAATAGAATTCTATAGACTGGGTGACTTATAAGGGACAAAAATGTATTTGGCTCATGATTCTGGAAGCTGGGAAGCCCAGAAACAGGAAGCTCTCTGTGGTGAGGCAGGTTCTTTTGGTGCACCACCTCATGGTATAAAATGGAAAGACAAGAGATCAGGAGAAGCCAGCCAGAAAGGGCCAGTTTCATATTAATAATAATGCCATTGTCTGATAATTAATCTCCTCCTAACTATAATTATCAAAATTGTTATTATGATTGTGGTACTGGGGATTGAACCCAAGGGCATTCTACTTTGAGCTACACCCCCTGCCCTGTTTTAATTTTTTGTTTTGAAACAGGGTATCATTAAGTTGCTGAGGGCCTCCCTATGTTGCTAAGGCTGGCCTTGAACCTGCAATCCTCCTGTCTCGGCCTCCCAAGTACTGCGATTATTATAGGCATGTGCCACCAGGCCCAGCTTGAGAGAGATTTTAATTGTGTTAAGCCACTGAGATGTTGCGTTAAGCCACTGATGCGTTTACTACTTCCGCTGACCTAGCTTTTCTTAAAACAGCAATGCTAATCTTTTCTTTTACTGTGCTGTTTTCTGATCTGAACCCCATAATGGTAGACTTTTGCAAAATAACTAGGCAAGATTTCTAGTGTAGTCTGCCTTAGTAAACAGTAATTTTCTTCTGGTATCCAGCAAACTCTCTCATCCTTAAATTCTTTGTTAGGTTCTGACAATTGAATTAGCCTGTCTGATTGGAAGAATATTACCTTCAAAGGAAGAGGGATATATCCTAACCTTTGACCTTTGACAAGTTAGTATTTCAAAGTAGCATAGGAATATTTCATTTAGCATTACTATTGCAGGGTTTTTTTTTTCCCCTTTATCCAAGTGGGACTGTTGAAACCAGTATTTCACTGATACTAGTCAAACATAATTTGCTCAGTCTCCTTGCTCTCTGGTTCAAGCAAATAAATAAATAAATAAATAAATAAATAAATAAATAAATAAATAAATAAATAAATAAATGGGTTCCCCCTCTCCCCCAGCAACTCCAAGTTGGCTGCTTTATGCAGCTTTTGATATTAGCAATTGGCGATTCTCTGCTCCTCTGACAGTAGGACAGGTGTATTCTGGGATGATAAATGGAATAGGCCCGTTTGTATTCCAACACTGAAGCCCCTGAAACGTAAACGTTAGCAATCCATTTATGGCATGGTAGGTGGCTTGGAGAAAGCATATATTTGTGTGTTTTTGAGAGGGGCTTTTGCTTTCGATTCCCAGAGGACACTCTGAAATGGATGCCACCGTCCAGCCTGTGAGCTCCTTGGGAATTGGTTCTTGTTGCTTTTAGTTAGAGCTTCAAACAAATAGGAGTCAGGTAGTCCCTGTTAGGCACCTGTAATGAGGCCCTTTGTTCTTTTTTGTTTTTTTTTCCAAAGCAAAATTGATACCTCTTGTCTTTTTTGTATGGGTATGCAGAGGTACACACTGGGAAAGGTATTCTTTGAAGCAGAATATGATGCCTACTCTTGATACGAAGAGATAAAATAATCCATAGAACATAGAATCTGAACATGGAGGGGCCCGTTTAGTCCCAAGAAAGATCAGTGGGCAGCGACTTTTATCCCACCAGGAAAAGCTAGCCTCACAGTGTAAAGAGAAAATTGTTCAGGGTCTAGAAAGATGAGCCCCACAGCGTCTTTGTGTTCCTCTCTTCCCACTTCTAACATGGTTGGAAACTCACATGATAAATAGAAAAGAGTCCTCACCCACGCTCTAGGGAAGAGGGCTATTTCGCAGTCCTAAGATGAGACAGACGGGCAGGTTTGAATGCACATCCCTTTCATGTTTAGGAAATTATCTCGCTCTGAGGTGGGTCTTTCCAGTGTTTTCTGTGTTCATCTTCCAGTCCTGGGGTTCGTCTCAGCCTGTATTTATGAGGATCCCAGCTTGGTGTGCTGTAGGAGAAAGAATGATGGCTCCCCACAGCTGGCCACATCCCAATGCCCAAAGCCGAGAAACGCTATGCTATGTTGCAAAAAGGATTCCGCAAGCGTGATTAGATTAAGGGGCGGGGCACTGGGAGAAAATCTAGATCATCCATTTGGGTCTAATCGATCATGAGTCCTTCAGTTCACAGATCTTCCCTGGCCATGGTCAGAGGGATGTGTGGGAAAAGTCACGCAAGGCCGCTGGGGTTCTGTTTGTTTGTGACACTGGGGATTCAATTTGCGCCACACCCCCAGCCTTTTATTTTATTTTATTTTGTTTGTTTGTTTGTTTGGAAGCAGGGTCTCACGAGGTTGCTGAGAGTCACACTATGTTGCTGAAGCTGTCCTTGAACTTGCCATCCTCCTGTCTCAGCCTCCCAAGTACTGGGATTATCGCCTTGCACCACCATGTCTGGCTAAGAGATCTTTGATTAATCACATTTTGTGGCCTCAGTTTCCCCCAAAGTGTTTGCTCTCTTTTATCGTCTACTCAGCACTTGAGGAATCTCTGGGTCTTCCTCTTATGTGTCCACATATTCTTTTATTTTTATTTTTTTTTATTTTTTGCGGTACTGGGGTTTGGATCCTCTGAGCTACACCCCCAGCCCTGTTTTTTTTATTCTTTACTTTGAAATAGGGTCTCACTAAGTAGCTGAGGTTGACTGTGAACCCATGATCCTCTGTCTCAGCCTCCCAAGTACTGGGATTCCAAGTGTGCACCACCACTCCCGGCTTACATTTTTTTCTCTTTTTAATGTTTACCTTCCTCCTTTTCCATTATATACCTCCCAGTCTTGATTCATGGGGGAGGGGGAAGGGAAATGCTTCACTCTAAATATCTGATAAATATTTACAAAAGCTGCTACTTCAGCAGGGCATGGTGGGACATTCCATCCCAACCCCCTCCACACACACACACACACAAACATACACACAAAAAGCTGTTACTTCTTGGTGGCTCTACCCATGCAGACAAACCCACAACCCTCCATTAAGACAAAGCTATTGATAACTTTCTTCTATTTTTTTTTTTATACTTATCTAGAGCACAACTAATAACTAACTGTGGCCCCTG
The DNA here is from genome assembly GCA_004027655.1 of Graphiurus murinus. NCBI lineage: Eukaryota > Metazoa > Chordata > Mammalia > Rodentia > Gliridae > Graphiurus > Graphiurus murinus. Next base: position 6,411 of record PVLC010039411.1, read on the forward strand.
TAACATTATACCCAAGGCACCTATCTTGGAACCCTGTGGGCAAAATGCCTGATTCCTTCTGAAATAGACAAATCCTAGACTCTGGAAAACTACTGGTTTTGATCAGGATGGGGAATTTTTAGAATAGAAAAGTCAGACATAATCTCTCTATCTCTGTTTTTTTTGTTTTTGTTGTTGTTATACTGGGAATTGAACCCAGGAGCATTCTACCTCTGAGCTACACCCAGCTCTGTTTTATTTTTGATTTTGAAACAGGGTCTCACTAAGTTGCAGGGGACCTTCCTAAATTGCTGAGGCTGGCCTCTAACCTGCGATTCTCCTGTCTCAGCCTCCCAAGTACTGTGATTATAAGCATGTGCCACCATGCCCAGCCATCAGACATCATTTCCTTCAGGAGCTAGAGAGTCTTCAAGCCTGACTTCTGTTTTAAATTATATTAGCAGGCTCTTTGAGAGACCGCCTCAGGATGTGACCCACATATTATAAATCAGTTATCACCATGGAGTGAAATGATTAGCAAAGCCTTTGTAGCTAACAGGGGATAAAGTTATCAGTATGATGGCAAATTCAGAGCGGTGCGGAGTGACTTTTCTTGACATCTGGCAGGGCCTGGGAACTCTCCCTTCTCCAGCTGCCTATTTAATTATATCAGTCTTATTCTGATTTTGCAATTTGGAGGGTGAAATGATTCTTCTTTTACCTGTGAGTTATGCCCCCAGTCCTTTTACTTTTTATTTTTGAAATAGTCTCACTAAGTTACTGAGAGTCTCACTATGTTGCTGAGTTTGTTCTTGAGCTTTGGATCCTCGTGTCTGAGACTCCTAAATCCTGGGATTCCAGGTATACGCCACCATGTCCAGTAGATTTTATTCTTTATGATGGCTAAACAATTTTTCTTTGTGTTATAGGTACAATATTATATTATCTTTTTTCTTTTCTTTTTTTTTTTTGTTTTTTTTTTTGCGGTACTGGGGATTGAACTCAGGGACATTCTACCTTCAAGCTATATCCCCAGCCCTATTTTTTATTCTTTATTTTGAAACCAGGTCTCACTAAGTTGTGGAGTGCCTCACTAGGTAGCTGAGGCTCAGCCTCCCAAATGCTGGGATTACAAGCATGCGCCACCACGCCTGGCTCATACAATATTATTTTGATGCATTCATCATTTGATGGACACTTCAGGCATTTCCATTTCTTGGCTCTTGTGAGTGTTGCAGCTAGCTCTGTGGCACAGTGATTTCCTGTCCTTTGGATATATACCCAGTCTTCCGATTGCTGGATCATATGGCCTATTATTTATTTTTTGGCAAACCACTGTATTTTTTCCATAGAGAGTGGACTAATTTGTATCCTTACCAACAGCATGCAAGGGTTCAGTTTGTTCCCCTCTGATCTCAGCATCTGTTATCCTCAGATTTTTCTTAATAGCCATTCTTACTGGGCTGACACGGTATCTCACCATAGTTTTGTTGTGTATGTCACTGATTTTTAGTTACCTTGAATATTTTTCTATGCACCTGTCGACCATTTGCGTCTTATTTCCAGAAAGGGTTATTTAGATCTGCTGTTTTCTAAATTGGATTATTTGGTATCTATGCTACTGAGTAATTTGGGTTCTTTTTATTTTCTGATCCAAACTGGTTATGGTTTCAATATAGAATGTTCCCCAGACCTCACAAGGCCGTTAAAGGCAGATCAGACAAGGCGGCCATCTTGAAGATGGGGCTTATATGCTAAGGCAGCCATAATGGAGGCGGAGCGAAGAAGGCTGCCTTATTGAAGGTGAGGCAAGCAAGGTGACCATGTTGTAGGCGGAGCTTGTTTGCTGAGGCAGCCACTTTGGAGGAGGGGCGGACCAGGCGGCCACGTTGGGGGCGGAGCTTGTTTGCTGAGGCAACCATGTTGGAGGCAGAGTGGAGAAGGCAGCCATGTTGGAGGCGGAGTGGAGAAGGCAGCCATGTTGGAGGTGGGGCAGACAAGGCGGCCATGTTGGGAGCAGAGCTTGTTTGCTGAGGCAACCATGTTGGAGGCGGAGTGGGGAAGGCAGCCTGTTGGAGGTGGAGTGGAGAAGGCAGCCATGTTGGAGGTGGGGCAGACATGTTGGGGGCGGAGCTTGTTTGCTCAGACAGCCATGTTGGAGGAGGGGAAGACAAGGTGACCATGTTGTAGGTGGAGCTTGTTTGCTGAGGCAGCCACTTTGGAGGAGGGGCGGACCAGGCGGCCACGTTGGGGGCGGAGCTTGTTTGCTGAGACAACCATGTTGGAGGCGGAGTGGAGAAGGCAGCCATATTGGAGGCGGAGTGGAGAAGGCAGCCATGTTGGAGGTGGGGCAGACAAGGCAGCCACGTTGGGTGCGGAGCTTGTTTGCTGAGGCAGCCATGTTGGAGGCGGAGTGGAGAAGGCAGCAAAATTGAAGGTGAGGCAAACAAGGTGACCATGTTGTAGGCGGAACTTGTTTGCTGAGGCAGTCATGTTGGGGGTGGGGCAGACCAGGCAGACATGTTGGGGGCGGAGCTTGTTTGCTGAGGCAGCCATGTTGGAGGTGGGGCAGATGAGGTAGCCTATTAGAGGCAGTGCTTGTTTGCTGCGGCAGCCATATTGGGGGTGGTGCTTGTTTGCTGAGGCAGTCATGTTGAGGGCGGTGCTTGTTAGCTTAGGCGGCCATGTTGCAGGTGGGGCTTACTAGACAGCCATGTTGGGTGCGGAGCTTCTTACTGAGGCAGCCATGTTGGGGGCGGGGCTTGTTTGCTGAGGAGAGGTCTTGGGGGCGAGGCCTTCTCGGCTGTATATTTAGTTCCTCCTCCCCCTGTTGTCAGCTTCCAGTGGCCATCATCTGAGAGCAAAGCTTTTCTGGCCACCTAAATTTGAAAGCAGAGTCCTTCTGATTATGCTCTCTGCTTCTGTTTGCCAATCTCTGAACTCAGATTTCAACTGACCTTAAATGGACTCTGAAAACTCTACAAGTGTGAGCAATTAAATCTTTCTTCCTCGTAGTTGTGGTTGACAGGTAGTTTAGGTCACAGCAGTAAGAAAGCTGACTGAATCTACCCCTTGTCAGATTCTTAGATTTCTAGTTTTCTCTTTGCTGATTATATCTTTTGGTCTGAAGAAACTTTTTTTTTTTTTTTTTTTTTTTTGTGGTACTGGGAATTGAACTCAGGTGCATTCTATCCCCCCAGCCCTATTTTTATTCTTTATTTTGAAACCGGGTCTCACTAAGTTGCAGAGTGCCTCACTAGGTAGCTGAGGCTGGCCACGAACCCGGATCCTCCGGTCTCAGCCTCCCAAAAGCTGGGATTACAAGCGTGCACCACCATGCCCAGCTCTGAAGAAACTTTTGAATTTGTTATAATTATTTTCGTCTGTTTTCACATTTGTTTCCTGTGTTTTGGGGAGGCAGCCAAAACATCCTTTCCTATTCCAATAATCCCATTGTTCTAGAATGTGTTTGGAGCTGAGCATGGTGGTGCATGCTTGTAATCCCAGTACCTAGGAGGATAAGAGAGAGGATTGCAGGTTCGAGGCCAGCCTTGAAAACCTACTGAGGCTCTCAAAAACTTAGATCCTATTTCAAGATAAAAATAAACTAGGTCTGGGGGTGTATCTCAGAGGTGTAGAATGTCCTGGGATCAATCCCAAGTAACAGAAAGAAAAAAGAAAGTATACAGAAAGGCAAAAAAACCCAAATAAGATTATGACACTATCTTGAAGAAGAACAAAGGTAGAAAATTAAGTCTATCTAAATTCATAATCTAATATAAAACTAGTTAATACTGACAGAATGGTTTTTGTGACAGGATAAATATATAAGTAAATGAGAGAACACAGAGACACTACCTCACAAAGTAGGAAATTGATGGTTTTGTTTTGTTTTGTTTTCTTTGGTATTAGAGATTGAACCTAGGGGCATTCTATCTCTGAGCTACAGCCCTCAGTCCTTTTTATTTATTTTTTTTTTTTTGAAACGGGGTCTTGCTAGGTTCCTGTGGGTTTTGCTAAATTGCTGAGGCTAGTCTCAAACCTACAATCCTTCTGTCTTAGCCTCTCTAGTACTGAAATTACAGGTGTATGCCACCATGTCTGGCCTGTAAGTTGGCCTTTGAGAAAGATACAAAGGCAATTTGATAAAGAATAGTGTTTTTAACACATTCTGCTGGAACTGTTCAATGTCTATCCCCCCCCCAAAAAATAAATAAATCCTGGACACAGAGTTCATATCCTTTACAAAAATTAACATGAAATGAATCATAGGCTTAGTTGTGTGATCTATAACTTAGGCAACTTCATGAAAACATAAGAGTAAAATCTCAATATTCTTTGATTTGGTGATGATTATTTAGATGGAATGTAGAAGTCATGATAATGATCCCTCAGAAATTCAGCAAGACCTTGTTTCAAAATAACAAAAGATGCTGGGATAGAGCTCAGGAGTAGAATGCCCCTGGGTTCAATCCCTAGTACAACACACATATACAAAAAGTTAAAGATTCATGGAACCATTGACCAGTGGTCTCCACAGCTGTCCAGGTCATCAGTATAAACCGTGTGGAACTGTTGTAGCCAAGAGAAGCCTGATCAAGCCGGGTGTGGTGGCGCATGCTTGTAATCCCAGCATTTGGGAGGCTGAGACCGGAGGATCCGGGTTCGTGGCCAGCCTCAGCTACCTAGTGAGGCACTCTGCAACTTAGTGAGACTCTGTTTCAAAATAAAGAATAAAAAATAGGGCTGGGGGTATAGCTCGAAGGTAAAATGCCCCTGAGTTCAATCCCCAGTACTGTAAAAAAAAAAAAAAAAAAAGAGAGAGAGAGAGAGAAGCCGGATCTAAAACAACATATAATGGGGTTTCTGGGGCAGAAAAGGGACTTGAGATTAAAATTTAAAAAATCTGAATAAAGTATGGACTTTCAACAATAGTAATAATGTGTCTATCTTTATTCTTCAGTTGTGACAAATGTACCATGTTGGTATAAGAAAGAAGATTAACGGGGAGCAAATGCATGAGAGAGAGAACAGTCTAGGCGGTACCATATTAGTTTACTACACATGCTTCAGGGTTCCCTACATGGAATATATATAGAATTTGTTTGCACTATTTTCATGATTTTTTCTGTGGATGTAAAACTATTCCCAAATTCAAAGCTTATTTTAAAAACAAATATGCTACTGGTTATTAACTCTGGTGTCAATCATATTTCTGAGTCTTTGAGTATCATTTTCTTGTTTTGTAAAATGGATAATCTCAATCCTGTTGTGAGGAGTATATTATATATGAATTCCCTAACATAGTGCTTGGTACTTAGCAAATGTTAACAAATACTAGTTCTTTTTCCTTTTCTCCCCACATTATATAATATATTTCAAAAAATACTGCTTTTTTTTTCTTTATGGTACTGGGGATTGAACCCAGTGGAATTCTACCTTCAAGCTACACCCCAGCCCAATTTTATTTCTTATTTTGGAAACAGAGTCTTGCTAGGTTGATGAGAGTCTCACTACACTACAGAGTCTTGCTAAGTTGATGAGAGTCTCACTACTTGCTGAGGCTGTTCCACAAACCTGTGATCCTCCTGTGTCAACCTCCCAAGTACTGGGATTACAAGCGTGCGCCACCACGCCTGGCTCTTTTTTTTTTTTTTTTTTTGTACTTGGGATGGAACCCAGGAGCATTGTACCTCTGAGATCTCCAGCCTTATTTTATTTATTTATTTATTTATTTATTTATTTATTTATTTATTTATTTATGTTTTTTTTTTTTTAATTCTTGCGGTACATGAAACTGGGTCTCACTCCTCTCCAAGTTGCCAAGGCTGACTTTGAACCTATAATCCTCCTGTCTTAGACTCCTAAGTACCATGGTTACAGGTGTGAATAGTCATGCTTCTCTTGTTTCACATTTTCAGGAAAAATTGTTATTTAATGAAAATTCATGTTCTTAACAAGAGTATTCAATCCGGTGGCATCATTTTAAAATGGGTTTTAGGAATTTCTAGAATGTCACAATAACATCAGCAATTGCAGGAGTCAGTTACAATCTATATTTTATTAGTACATTTCTGTGGTATAATATAGACTGAATTGTTTAATTCAAAGGACACCTTCACAGATGAGGCCAAGAACATTAGGCCTCTAAGTTCCTTATTTGGGAAATGGGGCAGAAAAATGTAGGGAACTATGAAAAGTTGTCTAAATCCAACAAAGAAAGAATGACATGGGTGTCCAACATGTTTAGAGACAGCTTCATCATAACTTTCAGAGATACATTTTAATCTATTATTTGATTTTACTTTTTTTGTATTGTACTGGGAATTGAACCCGGGAGAGTTCTCTGGCTGAGCTACACCTCTAGCCCTTTTTAAGAAATGTTTCATTCATTCATTCATTCATTCATTCATCCATTCATTCATCCATTCATCCATTCATTTATTCATTGGTGCTGGGGAATGAACCCAGGAGCATTCTATCTAAGCTACATCCTCAGCCCTATTTTTCTATTTTATTTGGAAACAGAGTCTCATTAAGTTGCTGAGAGTTTCACCAACTTTCTGAGGCTTGCCTTGAAACTGTGATCCTCCTGTCTCAGCCTCCCAAGTGCTGGAATTTCAGGCCTGTACTGCCACACCCAGCCAGAGATGCATTTCAAACATTACTGAAGAATGCCAGTGTATAACACCAGAGTAGTGTTTTAACAAAGGGACTGGTGGCATGATGCAGTTAATATAACGGAATACTTTAATTATCTAGAAATAATTTTGAACTGCCTAAGGTAACAAAGCCTACAAGTTCAGACCAATGCAGAAATAATTTCATTTTTTAAAAATAACCAACAATTTTGCATGAAGAAAATTCATAGTTCAAAAAAAAAAGCTGTGTGGTGTTAAACATGCATTTTTATTTTAATGATAAATATATACTTATCTAATTGTATAAATTATATACTTTATCTAATTGTATAAATTAAAATGCATGTGTCTTACATATGGCTGTTATAAATAACGAAAAAGGCAAAAATACTTTTAGAGTGTCAAAAAGCTTGCATTTGAGACTAGTCTTAACTTTTAAAAAGTTAAAAAGAAGCCAGACATGGTGACACATGCCTGTAATCCCCGTACTCGGGATGCTGAGACAGCAGGATCATAGGTTCCAAGCCAGCCTCAGTAACATAGCGAGGCTCTGAGCATTTTAGTCAGTCCCTGTTCCCAAGTAATAAGGCTGAGGGTGTAGCTCAGAGATAGAAGGCCCCTGGGTTCTACTCCAGAACCATAAAGAAAAAAATTTAATTTAAAAAGACTAGTAATTTAGAGGCTGAAACAGGAAGATTTCAGTTTCTCAGCCAGCAACTTATTGAGACCCTCTGCAACTTAGTGAGACCCTGTTTCAAAATAAAATAAAATAGGGCTGAGGGTAGAGCTTGGAGGTAAAATGCCTCTGGGTTCAATCCCCAGTACCAAAAATAAATGATAGGTGATGGATGGATGGATAGATAGATAGATAGATAGATAGATAGATAGATAGATGAAAGCAAGCAAGAAACGAAGGAAATACGACCAGGGGTATAGCTTGGCGATAGTCCACCTCTGGGTTTAATCTTAAATACAAAAAAAAAAAGAAGACATCATCACATCATTACTGTTTCTTCTTAACAGGCATAATTAAATCATTTGACAACCATTCCCACCTGTATTGATAAATAAGTGAATGTACCAGGAGAAGAGTTAGAGTTCCACAAACTTCATTCCACAAGTATTTATTATGAAACTACTAAGTACCAGCCCCAGTGGTAGGTTCTGGGTATCCACTGCTAAACCACTTTGACACAGCGCCCCCTGCTGGAAGTCACAACTCTACACAGACAGATTTGTGCCTCCCAGGTTAGGGACACCTGCACATCAGG
>PVLC010039412.1:0-14321 GCA_004027655.1 Graphiurus murinus
TACTGGGGATTGAACTCAGGGGCATTCTACCTCCAAGCTACACCCCCAGCCCTATTTTTTATTCTTTATTTTGAAACCGAGTCTCACTAAGTTGCGGAGTGCCTCACTAGGTAGCTGAGGCTGGCCGCGAACCCGGATCCTCCGGTCTCAGCCTCCCGAATGCTGGGATTACAAGCGTGCGCCACCACGCCCGGCTCTATTTTTTATTCTTTATTTTTTGAAGCCAGGTCTCCCTAAATTGCGTAGTGCCTCACTAGGTAGCTGAGGCTGGCCTCGAATCCTCCGGTCTCAACCTCACAAATGCTGGGATTACAAGTGTGTGCCACCACGCCCGGCTCTATTTTTTTTTTTTTTTTTTATTCTTTATTTTGATACAGGGTCTCACTAAGTTGCAGAGGGCCTCACTAAGTAGCTGAGGCTGCCCACGAACCCCAATCCTCCAGTTTCAGTCTCCCAAGTACTGGGATTACAAGCTTGCGCCACCATGCCTGGCTGCCTGGCCTGTTTTCCATCCTTTAGAAACTCCTATTACCCCAGCAAAGCTGTTCTTATTTGAGTTACCACTAAAAATACCTGAATCAGGTTACATACGAGACTGTTGGATTCCTATGTATAGAGACTGTAGGATTCCTATGTATAGGTACAGGCAAGCACCAGCTTCTTTTTCTAGTGGAGTAGTGTCCAAGCATTTATATACATGAAGCCATCATGTTCATAGTGCTTAAAAGTAGCACCTTTGAGCCGGGCGTGGTGGCGCACGCTTGTAATCCCAGCATTCGGGAGGCTGAAACTGGAGGATCCGGGTTCGAGGCCAGCCTCAGCTACCTAGTGAGGCACTCCACAACTTAGTGAGACTTGGTTTCAAAATAAAGAATAAAAAATAGGGCTGGGGGTATAGCTCGGAGGTAGAATGCCTCTGAGTTCAATCCCCAGTACCGAAAAAAAAAAAAAAAAAAAAAAAAAGTAGCACCTTTGGAATTGTGCAATGCATAATCTATAAGGCATGGACAATAGCTCTGGAAACGCTTATTTTATCATTAAGTTTCCCTTTCATTCTTCATTAGGTTAAAGTAATGACATGTAAATATTTTTTAAGTCATATGGTTGGTACATTATGCAGTATTATTAGAGATTCCCACTTCCCTCTCCCCTGACAACCACTAATCCACTTTGTATCTTTATGGATTCACTTATTCTAGACATTTTATATAAATGGAATCATACAATCTTTGGCAATTTTTTATTTAGCATAATTATGCTGTTGCACTTATATCTTGCTTTTAAAGGCTGGATGTAAGTCCAAGTTGCAGTTAATATAAAACTAAAACAACCTCATAATCCCTGCATTAAAAATTGCAAATTCACAGCCAGGTGTGGTGGCACACACCCGTAACCCCCATATTTGGAATCCTGACATAGGAGGATCACAGGATGGAGGCCACCTTCAGCAACTAAGCAAAGCCCTCCACAATTTAGTGAGACCCTGTTTCCAAATAAATAAAATAGGCTGGGGTTGTAGCTCAGAGGTAGAATGCCCTGGGATTCAATCCCCAGTACCACACACGCAAAAAAAAAATTGCAAATTCAACCCTGCCCTTGGAGGAACAAAACTAATTTCCTGAAAGAGCTATTTAATGCTATAATGCACAATTTTCTGTGTCCTTTAGAATCTTCACTTTCTGAAATGCCTATCAACTTGTGATTCTCTTGCCTCAACCTCCTGAGTCGCTGAGATTACAGGCCTGGGCATACCCATTCAACTTCTACAGGCAAGAAAGTAGAAAGAAAAGAAGAGGGTGGGGAGGAACTTATTTGCAGAAGAAAAATGTGGTCAACAGCACTTTATTTGACATACTTTGTCAACTATTTTAGAAAAAAAAAAAAAAAAGGAGAGGGGGGATTATTGTCTTTGGTGGAAAAGGACTTAGTCTGTAGTGGGATCAAGAAATAGGGATGCAGCCAGGTATGGTGGTACATACCTATAATCTCAGTCTCAGTACTTGGGAGGCCAAAACAGGAGGATCGCAGGTTCGAGACCAGCTTCAGCAATTTAGCGAGATTCTCAGCAACCTAGCAAGACCTGGTTTCAAAACAAAAAATAAAAAGGGCTAGGGGTGGAGCTCAAAGGTAGAACACCTTGGATTCAATGAAGGAAGAGAGGGAGGGAGGGAGATGGAACATGCTTGCAATTCCAATACTTGGGAGGCTGACATGAGGATTGCAAGTTCAAGGCCAGCCTTGGCAACATAGTGAAAGCTCGTTTCAAAATAAAAAGGGCTAGAGGTATAGCTCAGAGGTAGAATCCCCCACCCTCTGGGCTTAATCTTCAATATCACAAAAAAAAAAAAAAAAAAAAAAAAACCTCTCATTTCAACTTCATCTAAAAACATACAAGCTGGGTGTGGTGGTGCATGCTTGTTTAAAGGCTGAGACAGCTGAGACAGGAGGATTGCAGGTTCGACGCCAGACTCAGCAACTTAGTGAGACCCTGTTTCAAAAATAAAGAATAAAACAGGGCTGGAGGTGTAGCTCAGAGGTAGAATGTCCCTGGGTTCAATCCCCAGTACCACACAAAAACAAAACAAAAAACATACGAGTCAATAAAAACGGAATGGAAGAAATTTCCAAGTTGACTACTTATGTCCCACATCTCAATGAGGTCTCTACTTAGAAGATTAGGATGTTTAATCTTTCATCAACCCAATCAGATCTCCATCTAACTCCTCTAAAAGGTGTATCAACCTGTCCCTTTTTCTTTATACCTAGTATAAGCTCAGTGCTTGAGACTAATCTTAGTCTCATATATAATCTTTAGCAGTGACAGCACAGTAAACAAGATGCCCTATAAAATCCTTCTCTTGTGCCTTGCAATTACCCCACCTAACTAAACATGTTTCACTAGTGCTTGTGTTCCCATTACAACTGAACTGGTGCTCCCTCCATTAATCCTACAGGTTGAGTTTCCCAACCTATAAAAAACCCTCTCCCCATTTTTTTTTTCATGACTGAGGGGTTCAACACAGGGACACTCTACCACTGAGCTACATTCTCAGCCCTGAGACAAGGACTTGCTAAATTGCTGAGGCTGGCAATTTAACTTGCAATCTGCCTGCTTCGGCTTCCGGAGTCACTGGAATTACAGGCATAAACCACTGCACTAGGCCCCAAATCATCTTTGACCTTTAAACCACTACTTCAAGCCAGTCACAGTGGTATACACCTGTAATCCCAGTACTTGGGAGGCTGAAACAGGTTTGCAGGTTGGAGGCTATTCTCAAAGTTACTTGGGGAGACCCTTAACAATATGCTGTTTCAAAATAAAGAGGGCTGGGGGTGTAGGTCATAGGTAGAATGACGCTGGGTTCAATCCCCAGCATCAAAAAACAAAACAAAACCCCCACTACCTCACTTTTCCTTTTCCTTTTATCTGCAAACTTCAGTTCTGGATCTCTATTCCTCCTAATCACTGTACCTGGGCACCTGTCTTCCCCAGTATATTAAAACTGCTAAGGAACCAGATACTTCCTAATTGCCAGATGTATTTGCTTCTTTCTGGGTCTCTTTTTTTTTTTTGCGGTTCTGGGGATTGAACTCAGGGGCGTTCTACCTCCGAGCTACACCCCCAGTCCTATTTTTTATTCTTTATTTTGAAATCGGGTCTCGCTAAGTTGTGGAGTGCCTCACTAGGTAGCTGAGGCTGGCCTCGAACCCGGATCCTCCAGTCTCAGCCTCCCGAATGCTGGGATTACAAGCTCTGGGTCTCATTTTGAATTATGTATTTGCTTCTTTCTGGAACTCATTTTGAATTTTCTGCACCACTCACTGGCCACCTTCAAATCCTTAAACTTTCCTCTGTGGGGAGCATAGGACATAGGAAGCTAAGATGGCAGCAGTATTGTCAAAATGCTTAGTCAGAGCTGGTATGTGACTATTGTGCATCGTGAACTTTAAGATAGTAAACCTAAGCTGGGCGTGGTGGCGCACGCTTGTAATCCCAGCATTGGGAGGCTGAGACTGGAGGATCCAGGTTCGAGGCCAGCCTCAGCTACCTAGTGAGGCACTCGGCAATTTAGTGAAACTCAGTTTCAAAATAAAGAATAAAAAATATGGCTGGGGGTATAGCTCGGAGGTAGAATGCCTCAGAGTTCAATCCCCAGTACCGAAAATAAATAAATAAATAAATAAATAAATAAATAAATAAATAAATAAATAAATAAATAAATAAGATAGTAAACCTGTTACCACCCAGGAGGCAGAATGGCTTAAGTTTATGGTTCATGCAGCTTCAGTTCCCCAAAAGGAGTTTCTAGATAAGGCATAGACCTTGAGGAAAAAACAGGTATCTCCTCAGGGCCTGATTGTCTGCACCCTGTCTTAGGGTTTTTTAAGATAACATCTGTTTCCCTGAATACTCAAGGTCAGCTGTTTTTCTAAGCATATAAAAACCCTATGTCCAGAGCTGGGCGTGGTGGCGCACGCATGTAATCCCAGCATTCGGGAGGCTGAGACCGGAGGATCCGGGTTCCTAGTGAGGCACTCCGCAACTTAGTGAGACTCGGTTTCAAAATAAAGAATAAAAAAAATAGGGCTGGGGATGTAGCTCGGAGGTAGAATGCCCCTGCGTTCAATCCCCTGTACCGCAAAAAAAAAAAAAACCCTATGTCCACTTAATAAAGTTGAACATTGTTCCCCTTGCAAGGTGTGTGTCTGTGTCTGTGTGTGTTTGTCTGTCTGTGGTGCCTTGTCTGTTATTTGTATTATTATTATTTGTAATAAGTTCTCAGTGCGGTCGGCAGAAGAGAACTGAGGCAAGCATTTTGCATTCCTCCCTTGAATTCATAACCCAGCTCTCATCCAACCTCTGTGACAGCTTTTTTAGCCACCTTCTGAATTCCATATCCTGTGTACCTGTGCTTTACGTACTGTATTACACAAGCTTACACATTTGGCTCTTTTCAGTCTGCATGTATACTGTCCAAAACAAAAGCCATTAGCTACATGTGGCTATGTAAACTTAGATTAGTTAAAACTAAATAAAAATTTTTCTTTCTTTCTTTCTTTTTGGTGCTAGGGATTGAATTTAGGGACATTCTAACTCCAAGCTACACCCACTGCCTTATATTTTCTTTCTTGTTTTGAAACAGGGTTTTGTTAAGTTGCTGAGGCTGGCCTGAGATTGCTATCCTCCTGTTTCAGCCTCCCAAGTACTTGGATTACAGGCTTGTGCCAACAGGCCTAACACTTAGCCACATTTCAAGTGCTTTAATAACTCAACAACTTGAAAGGGGTTAATGGCCACTCTGACAGTGAAATACAGAACATTTCCATCACTGAATAAAGTTCTATCAGCCAGCACTAGTCTGTATGTTCTCTTCTCATTCACTCAGTCAATATTTGTTAAGGACTTACTATGCTCCAGACACTGTTCTGAAGCCTAAAAACAGCACAGAAAACAACAAAGTCCCACCTCTCATGGAGCTAACATTTCTAGTGGGAGGAGACAGGCAATAAAGTTTGTCAGATGAACAATTTCATTTATTCCCAAATCATCCTATGCACAGGACTCTAAAGCCTCCCTCTGGCTCCAAACTTGAATCTGCAGTTTCTGCTAAATTTCACGACTTAGACGTCTATGGAGTATTCTTTTTAAATTGTTTCCTTATTTTTTTCTGCCTTGTGAGCATTCTATCTCTGAGTTACACCTCCAGCCCTTTTTTATTTTTATTTGGAAACAGTTCCACTAAGTTGCAGAGGGCCTCACTAAGTTGCTGAGGCTGGCAGAGAACCTGTGATCCTCCTGTCTCAGTCTCCCAAGTACTGGGATTACAAGTGTTCTCCACCATACCTGGCTGATTTTTTCTGTATTCTTTGATTTCTGAGTAAACATGCACTTTTCCTCCTAGTTCTGCTACCTCCAGTTGGCAAATCCTGTTGAATTTATGTCTTAAACTTATTCCATGATTTCTACTTACACTAACCTAATAAAGCTTCCAAAATTAGCTTCCACATTTGCTTCAGTCTTGCCCTAGTTCACCCTAGCCCATACTGCCATTATAATTACACTTCTAAAACACATTTTCAAATATCATCAGCTAAACACCTACAAAATAAAACAAATCCCTTAGCAAATTCAAAGTACACAATGTGATTACAGTCTAGTCTTCCCTTCTAACTTCCTCTCCTGCCACACATTGTAACATCCAGCCACAACAAATTAAAATTACTAAATCTTTTTAAGCAGCAATGTCTCCCCTAATTATTTTCTAGTCTTCTTCATTATTTATTGATTGACTGATAGACTGTGGTACTGGGGATTGAACCCAGGGGCATTCTACCTCTGAGCTACACCCCAGCCCTATTTTTTATTCTTTATTTTGAAACAGGGTCTCACTAAGTTGTGGAGGGCCTCATTAAGTTTCTAAAGCTGGCCTCAAACCTGTGATCTTCCTGTTTCAGCTTCCCAAGTACTGAGATTACGAGCCTCCATCACCATGCCTGGTTTAGTCTTCTCTAAAACAAACATAGAAGCCGGGGAGTGGTGGCGCACACTTGTAATCCCAGTACTTGGGGAGGCTGAAACCAGAGGATCACAGGTTCTCCACCAGCCCCAGCAACTTAGTGAGGTCCTCCCCAACTTAGTGAGACCCTGTTTCAAAATAAAAAAAATTAAAAAGGCCTGGGGTGTAGTTCGGAGGTAGAATGCCCCTGGGTTCAATCCTCAATACCACAAAAAAATAAGCAAATAAATAAATAAAACACATATGGCACAAGCCTGTAATCTCAGTACTTGGAGACTGAGACCGGAGGATCACAGGTTCAAGCACAGCCTCAAAAACGTAGGTGAGACTCTTTGCAACGTAGCAAGGTAGTGAGACTGTTCCAAAACCAAACCAAACCAAAAAAAAAAAGGGTAGAGTGTAGCTTGGAGGTAGAACGCTCCTGAGTTCAATCTCCAGTACCACAAAATAAATAAATACAAATACTCACACACATCCTGCTACCTGAAAGGCCCAGTTGAAATAGTACTGTGATGTTTCATCTTTACCCCTTCCCCCCCACCCCGTCATCCCCCCGCCATTTCCTCTCCAAAGCTTCTGCATCATTTTTACAGGACCAAAAGGATCATCTCAGCGTTTAGTATAGTGCCTGGAGCATAATATTAAAAACCTCTCTAGACATTATCTCCATGTGATACAGGAGAATACAACTTTTGACTATACTCCTAGAAGCCTTTTCTTCCCATATAGGGCTCAAGCAGTTTGAGACGGTCCGCAGTGAGCGTGCGAGCCTCCTCGCTATTTTCTCACACTCGGAGAGAGTGCACTGATGCTGCCTGAATCGAAGAGACTGCTGGGAACTACAACTTCTGAATTCTAACCCTGCCCACCATTTCTATTCCTTCTTTCAAAGGATAGTTTGCAGAAAAAAGAGCCGGGATCCAGCGGCCCCGGGGAAGAAGAGTTTCTCAAAGAAAGTAGTGGGGAGGAACGTTCCAGAAGGAGCGAGAATGGAGCCACTGACCTACCTAAAGGACCTCGCCTCCTCATGCGCACCTAGCCGATCTTCACTTCTGGAGAGCCAACACACTTCCCGCGCGCCCACTACCTCTTCCGGGGCTTCCGTGTGACCAGTTCCGGATCAAGAACTACGAAGTGATCTGTCATTCTTCCTCTTGTCTCACCCGCAGGGCCCGAAGGGAGAGACAAACTGAAATACCGCGAGGACCAGCCGAGGTTGCGGACAGTAGGCGGGAACGTTTCTCTTTAGGGGGCGGTATCTGCGGGGGGGGGGGGGACCGAACCGGAAGTGACGCGAGCGAGTTCCGGTTGGCCGGAGCCCCGCGGCGGGTGTAAGAGTGAGTCGGAATCCGCTTCCAGGATCCTGAGATCCGGAGAAGCCGGGTTCGGAGCGGGTAGGTAAGCGAAAGCGGGGACCTGGGGACAGAAGCTGGAGACTGTCCTCAGAGCTTGGTTTCTTCTGGAGCACTTCCACAGCACGAGGGTTTCTACTTCCACGAGTGTTTTAGGGCGCTGCTGACTGTGGAAGTCTCAGCCTGGCGGTAGCCAGGTTATTTGGGACACCTCTCCCAGGTTGGTTACCGAGACATGGAACCTAGACACTGGACTCCTGACCGTTCGCTCTCCTCTCCACAGACTGGGACGCCGTTTTGGGCTTCTGTATAGAGCCCTCCTCCCAGGGTGGCCAGGACGTTGGAGTAAACGGAGAAGGTTTTCTCTGCTGATGACTGAGCTGTTTCTCAGGATCTTTCAGTTTTTTGCCCTCTGCAACCACTATCGCATGATGATAAATGTGTCCGCTGCTAAACGGAATCCAGGCGCGCAGGTTGCATCTAAAGTCCTGATGGTCCAAAATGACCAAGGGAATGGGCTTTCGTAGAACCCTTGCTGAGGACCTTCTCGCGTCTCCCTCGACTTTCATGAAAAATAGAGTTCTCTGGTCTTGCAGTAAAACATGAAGGTCAACTTAATCTTAAAATTCTGAGAATACAGCCTGGCGTGATGGCGCACGGTTGTAATCCCTGTACTTGAAAGGCGTGAGACCGGAGGATCGCAGGTTAGCAGCCATCCTCAGCTACTTAGGCTCTCCGAAACTTAGTGAGACCCTGTTTGAAAATAAAGAATAAAAATAGGGCTGGGGGTGTAGTTCGGAGGTAGAATGCCCCTAGATTCAATCCCAATACCGGAAAAAAAAAAAAAATCCGAGAAGCTGAATGTGGCCCTGTCAGCTGCTAGCTTGCTATGCAGTGTATTCTTACACAATCATCTTTTGCCTTTCTGCAACTTCATGCAAAAACTTAATAATCTATAGACTGGTATTGTTTACGTATCTTGGCAGCATCCCTTCTTGACTTTAATGTCTTTCAGTTCTCCTTTGGTTCTTGTCAGATTTTGTAGACATTGCAGTGATCATTTGGAGAAGCTTGTACAAGTATTCCTAGTGTTGTAATGATAGAGCATTTAATATTCCGACTGCTGCTACCTGCTAATTGTATTGTTACAATGTAGTTGTTGTGTATTCCCAACATAGATGACAAGAAGAAACTATCATTTACTAGGCAGCATATTATGCATTCTAGATTGTTTTTATTGGCCTTTGAGAGATGGTGGAACCCAGACAAATGTGACCAATTTGAGTACAGTGAAATTACTCTAAAGTAGAAATTTTCATATTTTTTTCTTTGCCTACATTATTTTTTTAAAGCACTGAAGCTTTTCTTTCCTTTCCTTTGAGGAATATATCCTGCTTGCCTACTCTTGATTAATACAGCTTCAATTACTGTGACTCACATTCCAGAAGAAAATATATATATAATCAGGTTTCTGAAATACTTCAGTGAATGGTTTGATGCCTTTTAACAGGTTACCTGTAGCTAATTTAATTGGTTGTTTAGTTCACATGTTGCTCTAATTTTTGAGTTAGCACATTTTTTCACCATGTCTTTGAAATACGGTGACAAGAATTTTTGATAGGTGAAATTATAAAAGTTAGAGTTATCATTAGTTTACTATCCAATAGATTTGCTTTATTGATTATATTAACTGCCCAAGTTGGTCTTAAATTTTTGTTTAATCCAGTTATCTAGAGACTGATTATCCAATTTTTCTGTTTTCCAACTTCTTCCTACCTTTGGCTTGAATCACTGCTTTTTAGGACTTTGAAGATCATTAAACTCTAAATTAGAAGGCCTGGATTGAAATCTGGCCTCCAGCACTTATTGAGTAAGGTTGGCAGGTTACCTGCCACTCTGAACTGCTCTGAATTGTGTTGACAAAAATACTGATCAGTTTATTTCACAGGATTTAGTGAAATAGTAAATGTGAAATCACTACATAAGTGAAAATATGGTGATTCTGTTATTTTACTGACAGCTGGAAGTATATCAGTATAGAATACTATTACTTGGCAAAAAAATTAAATTTATTTTGTCTTTAGATTTATCTGAAAATATTATCACCTATTTCTGAGATGATCTTTGCCCTACTTTTAAATACAGTAGAGCTAGCCAAGAATGGCTTGCTACTCTGATCCATTGATTTAGTCACCTTGGTTAATAAGTAGATAGCTAGAAGATAAGTATTTTTCTTGGTCATCGTGAATTATCACTTGAGAATTTTCAAGTGTTTGTATGTTAACTAAAGATTACAAGTTGCCCTGTATTACTTATATTAAGTAAGAAACTATTATTTTGCTGTAACCAATATTTAGGATTAGAAGGAACCTCTGGGAACATATAGGTTCTTTTCATTTAATAGAGAAGAAAGTTAGGGCCCAGAAACAATCAGTAATCAGCTTGCCTGAGGTGATCTGGCATAGGTAGTTCCGGAACCTGAACTGGATTTAATGTCCTAAGTGTTCTTTGTACTCTGCTTAGGTTGTCTCCAAGCATCTTGAGGTGGTCTGATAATATTTCCTGGTTTGCATGAAAATGTTTTCTTTTGTATCTTAAAAGGATATATACATGCACACACACATATTACACATACAAACTTTTTTTTTTCTTTTTAGCTGGTAGTCTTACAAATTACAGGAAAAGAACAGCTGCTTGGCAAGATTTGCAGTGGAATGGATAAGAGAAAGAAGATTACTTATATCCTTCAGAATAGCTATTCTGAGTTCATGCTTCATTACTATCAGGCACTGAGATGTCTTTTTCTAGCAAGTGGAAATGACAGGATCCTCGTAACACATGTCTCTACTGAGTGAATATTGCTAATGAGTAGAAGAAAGCTGTGTTAAGTTTGTTGCTCCTGATAAAAAAATTTTTTCCTAAGCTGTTGTAATTTTAATATTCTATGTTAATTATCTATCATCTGTAGAGTCATTTCTATAGCTATCTCATTGTAGGTAAATAGCCACTGTAGAAGAGTAAATTCTTTGTCCTATTAGGAAGTCTTTTTAATTCTATTGATTTCACAAAACCTGGTCAGTCTCGCCCCTTTCTTGAAGAGGATACTGGTGGTGCCACTGTCATTCTTGTTTTTGCCCAAGTGCCTTTTGTGCGTCTCTCCTTTTTTAGTGTGTAAGTGAATTCTAGATTAATGAATCATTGCAAATAGGTTGAATTGAAGTCATAATTTTGTTGTGATTGTGTTATTTGATAATCTACTTTCGTGGTGTGTGTGTATATGTGTGTGTGTTAGTTACTGGAGATTGAATGCCAGGGACATTCTACCTCCTAGCTATACCCCTAGCCTTATTTTTTTTTTGAAACAGTGTCTCATTAAGTTGTGGAGGACCTCACTAAGTTGCTGAGGCTGGCTGTGAACCTGCTATCCTCCTATCTCAGCCTCCCAAGTACTGGGATTATATTACTGGTGTGCACCATGTCCCGCCAATAATCTACTTTCAAAGAGAAGATGTACAAGCATTTTTAAAAATAAACTTGTGGAGGGATGCTGGGGATTGAATCCAGGGCCTTGTGTATGCTAAGTGTGGGCTCTACCACTGAACTACACTCCCAACCCCAAGAATATACTTTTAAAGAATATATTGTTGGACATGGTGGTGAATTCTTGTAATCCCAGCATTTGGGAGGCTGAGACTGGAGGATCCGGGTTCGCAGCCAGCCTCAGCTACCTAGTGAGGCCCTCCGAAACTTAATGAGACCCTGTTTCAAAATAAAGAATAAAAAATAGAGCCAGGGATATAGCTTGGAGGTAGAATGCCCCTGAGTTCAATCCCCAGTACCGCAAAAAATAAAAAATAAAAAAAAGAGCATATTGCATATTGCCTCAAGAAACTCCGTATTTAGTCTGGGAAAGTAACTTTAAATTGAGTTTGCTGACTTGAAGTTATACATTATGTAAACTCTTATATAATGCTTTTTTTTTTTTTTTTTTGTAGTACTAGGGATTGAACCCAGGGACATTCTACCTCCAACCTACACCTCCAGCCTTATTTTTTATTCCTTATTTTGAAACAGGGTCTCACTAAGTTGTGGAGAGCCTCACTAAGTAGCTGAGACTGGCTGTGAACTTGAGATCCTTCTGTCTCAGCCTCCCAAGTACTGGGATTACAAGTGTGCACCTGCTTATAAAGCTCATTTTAAAACACTTGCTTAGGCACTCCGCAACTTAGTGAGACTCGGTTTCAAAATAAAGAATAAAAAATAGGGCTGGGGTATAGCTCGGAGGTAGAATGCCCCTGAGTTCAATCCCCAGTACCGCAAAAAAATAAATAAATAAATAAATAAATAAAATAAAACATTTGCTCCTTGAAATTTTGAGTAAGGGATACTTTTGTGTCATATAAAAAGTCATAAAGTTTTAGGCATATTTAAATTAGGCAAGGGCAATAGATTGAGTAATCCCATACCAGCTAATCTATCTAGAGTTTCTTCTCTATTTTCTAAGAGAATCATTGTGGTGTTTTCTCTTCTTGTTTTTTGGGGTTTTTTTTTTCCATAATAACTTTGTCTTTATAGATTATTTGAAAGGTCTAGACAGGTGGCTTAAGAGGTAGGATGTTGAAGCCTTGGTTCAAATTCCAACTCTATTACTGTGTGACTCCTGAACTGGTTATTTAACCTCTTGCCATATCAGTTTCTGCCTAGACAGTGAAGTCAGTACCTTCTTGTTAGGGTTAAATGAATGGATTTATATAAAAGATTTAGAACCATGCCTACCATATAGTTAACTATGATTATGATCATTATCATCGTGTGGCACACTGAGCTGTTGCAAAGAACTCTTTCTCAGTCCTCTTTTGAAAGCATATCTTTATGTTGCTGCTTACTTATTGCCTGCTCATTATTAATGAAGTTTCAGTAAATATCTCAGAGTATACATTTCTTTTCATGAATATTTTACAACATATATGGGATTCTCCCCACCCCCACCCTTGTACTGGAGATTGAACCCAGAGGCATTCTACCTCTGAGCTGCATCCCCAGCTCTATTTTATTTTTTGTTTGGAAACAGTCTGACTGAGTCGTGGAAGGCCTCACTAAGTTGCTGGGGCTGGCTGTGAACCTGCAATCCTCCTGCCTCAGCCTTCCAAGTACTGGGATTACATGTGTACGCTACTTGTGCCCAGCATATGTGGGATTCTTTTTGTGTGTATGGGCGGGGGGGGGGGGGGGTGTACTGAGGATGGAACCCAGGAGCATTCTACCTCTAAGCTACACCCCTAGCTCAATTTTATTCTTTTATTTTGAAACAGGGTCTCACTAAACTACACAGGACCTCACTAAGTTGCTGAGGCTGGCTGCAAACCTTCGAACCTCCTGTCTCACTCTCCCAAGAACAGGGATGTGCCACCACTGTATGTGGGATTCTTAACCAAAGAAGACCTCATATAGCCGGGGGTGGTGGTGCACGCTTGTAATCCCAGCATTAGGGAGGCTGAGACCGGAGGATCCGGGTTTACGGCCAGCCTCAGCTACCTAGTGAGGCCCTCTGCAACCTTGTGAGACCCTGTTTCAAAATAAAGAATAAAAATGGGGCTGGGGGTGTATCTCGGAGGTAGAATGCCCCTGAGTTCAATCCCCAGTTTACAAAAAAAAAAAAAGTCCTTGTGGTTGTTCTCTTAACTATTATATATTGTTAGCAGGTTACATTATCTTTGTAAGCCTTAACACAAAATTTGGCCATTGGAACCAACTGTTCTTTTGATATTTAGTAATATCTTGTAGCACTTTGTTTGCATGGAAAGATCATTTTCCAGTGACATCTGTTGTCTTATTTGTTCATTCATCCAGTCAGTGAACAAAATCTTGTGTCCTGAGTAGCATACTAGGTTCTGGGGAAAACAATAGGAAATAAAATGTTATGAAGGAAACAAGGGTCTGTGAGAGAGTTAACAATGTAGATATGTGCCTCCCTAGGGCTGGAGCACAAGTAGACTTGGATTACAATGACATGAGATGAGGTGGGAGAGATCTGCAGAGTCCAGGTCATACGTTAGCATTTTTTTTTTTTTTTAATTTGTTATTTGTGGTGTGTGTGTGTGTTACTGGGGATTGAACCCAGGGGCATTCCGCCTCCAAGCTACATCCCCAGCCCTATTTTTTATTCTTTATTTTGAAACAAGGTCTCACTAAATTGAGGAGGACCTCCTGTGATCAGCCTCCCAAGTAATGGGATTACAAATGTGGGCCATTACACCAGGCTTGCATTTGATTTTGAGTGCAATAAGAAGTCATTCTGCAATTTTAAGTAGGGGAGTAATATGTTTCATAAGAACTTCCCTCCTGCTCCTGTGTGGAGAATGAATTGAAGGGGACTAGAATAGAAGTGAGGAATTAGGAGTCCAAGTGGGAGATGAAAATGTCCTGGACTAGAGGGGTGGCAAACAAGATG
>PVLC010039413.1:0-14364 GCA_004027655.1 Graphiurus murinus
GGGGGTGCTATTGTGAGTGGAATTGTTTTCTGGATTTCTTTTTCAGTGGATTTATGGTTGGCATACAAGAAAGCCTCTGATTCTGATTTTTTAAGATTGATTTTGTATCCAGACACTTTACTGAATTTGTTGATCAGTTCTATAGCCTTTTGGTTGAGTTTTTGGGTCTTCTAAGTATAGTATCATGTCATCTGCAAATAGGAATAGTTTCAATTCATCTTTTTCTATTTGTACTCCTTTGATTTCTTTCTCTTGCCTTACTGCTCTGGCTAGAGTCTCAAGTACTATACTGAACAGAAATGGACATCTTGTCTTGCTCCTGTTTTTAGTGGGAACTCTCACAGTTTTTCCCTGTTTAATATGTTGGCTGCGGGTCTATTGCACAATAGTCATCATTAAGAAAACAAAGAGATCACCCACTAAATGTATACCTTACAAGGACTTTGTACTTAGAATGTATGAAGACTCTAACAACTCAATAATAAAAGACAACCTAATTTCTAAATGGGAAAAATACTCAAATAGACATTTTTCACTGCACATAGGGCCACACACCTGTAATCCCAGTACTTGGGGGCTGAAACAGGAGGATCACAGGTTCTCAGCCAGTCTCAGCAACCTACCAACCTACCAAGACCCCGGTCCAAAACAAAAAATTCTAAAAGGGCTGGGGTTGTAGTTCAGAGGTAGAATGCTCCTAGGTTCAATTCCTAGTGCCACAAAAATATAAATAAATAAATAAATAAATAAATAAATAAATAAATAAATAAATAAGACAATTATGAAACAAAGATATACACATGATGAAATGTTCCAGAACAGAGATTTTTAACTTCCTTTGTTAAATGTATTTCTCAGTTTTTTATCCTTTTTGATGCTATAACGAATGGAAATGTTTGAATTTCAGTTTGTTCATTGAAAGTATATAGAAATACAACTGCTCTTCATGTATTGATCTGTTATCCTGCAACACCTCAGAACTCACTTATTAAACTTATTTAAACAGTTTTATGCTACATTATTTAGGATTTTCAATAAACATGATCATATCATATATATAGTCTTACTTCTTCCTTTCAAATTTGTCATGTATTTCAGTTTTTTCCCAATTGACTCGCCTAGAACCTCCAGTATAATGCTAACTGAAAGTGTTATACTGTATGGGAGCAGGCATCCTTGTCTTATTGTTGATTTTAAAGGAAAATATTCAATATTTTACCTAAAGTATGATATTGACTGATTTCTCATAGATGCATTTTATCAGGTTGAGGAAGTTCTCTTCTATTGCTAATTTTTTTAGTATTTTTTTTCTTTTCAATTATGAAGGGGTCTTGAATTTTGTAAGGTGTTTTTCCTCATATATTGAGGCGATCATGTGGGTTTTGTCTTCTATTACATAGACAGGATGTTTGGCTTGATTTATTTTTGACAGTTAAACCAACCTTGTATTCCTAGGTTGTTATTCCCCATCCCCGCCCCCAGTGTTGGGACTCAAACCCAGGTCCTCTTGTATGCTAGACAAGTGCTCTATCACTGAGCTATACTTCAGCCCTGTCCAACTTAGAGTTATATCTTGACAAGTGTTAGGTCAATGCTGAGTTCTGTCCATGTTCCTGTCCCTCATTTAAACAAACTTTTAAGCATTCGAAATTAAGTACAGCATTTCTAAAGTCATCTTATATTGAATGTCACACTGTCAAATCTAAAATTCACCACTTCCTAACCTTTATAGTGTTGTTATCAGATTGTCTTTCCTAGAAAATGTATCTCTTAGCTGGGCATGGTGGCACACACTTATAATCCCAGTACTTGGGAGGCTGAGACAAGAGGATCGTGGGTTGGCGGCCAGCCTCAGCTACTTAGTGAGGCCCTCAGCAACTTAGTGAGACCCTGTTTCAAAATAAAGAATAAAAAATAGGGCTGAGGGTGGAGCTCAGAGGTGGGATGACACTGGATTCAATCCCTAGTACTGAGAAGAAGAAGAAGAAGAAGAAGAAGAAGAAGAAGAAGAAGAAGAAGAAGAAGAAGAAGAAGGAGAAATATCTCTTTCCATTTATCTGAAAGCAGATGAAGTAGATTTCTTGTTGTCTTAGTCCTTCTGCCTAAACTCAATCAGGACAGAATGAAATTCTTAAACAAAACATGAAAGTGTGTCTATAATAAACCTTTCAAAAGGAACACGTCCTTACAAAGTTATGCTGATGTTTTTATTAGAATGTTAGCTTTTATGATTATTAAGAAATCTCTAAGGCTTAAATTCTATCATTCTTTGTTCAAAAGCAACCTCATCATTTCTTATAGGGTTTCAAGGGTGACACATCTATGGCCTACAAGACAAATTGGGCCTGTAGATATGTTTTAATTGGCCCATAGCCATTTGAAATTTATATATATGGATTGACTTGTGTGATTATTGCAGCTGGATAAGCAGCTTTGAAATATGTGGGGCAGATATTTAGGAAAGGAATATCACAGGCAGGATAGAACTTTATCTTCTTTTGGGGGAAGGCTCCGTCTCACTTTTAAAGCTTTTCACCAAAATTATCTAGGATAATATTTTTTACATAAACTTGACCCATTAGGAGCCAGATGTGGTAGCACACTCCTATAATCCCAGTACTTGGGAAGATGAGACAGGAGGGCCACAGGTTTGAGGCCAGCCTCAGCAATTTAGGAAGACCCTGTTTCAAAATAAAAAGGGCTGGAGGTGTAAGCTGAAAGGCAGAATGCCTCTGAGTTCAATCTCCAGTACAAAAACCCAAACAAAACAAAACAAAAACAAATATAAACAATTTTTTTAAAAAATAAAAGGAAGAAAAAGTTAACTGATTAGGGGTTTTAGTTACATCTGCAAAACACCTTTACAAGAGAACCAAGATTAGTATTTGAATAACTAGATATTGTAACATAATTCAGCTGATGTATCAAAAAAGTCATCACACATACAAATTAAAAATTTATGTAAACTAGGTGTGGTGGTGCAATCTTATAATCCCAGTACTTGGGAGGCTGAGACAAGAAGATTGCAGGGTTGCAGTCAGCTTCAGCAACTTAGTGAACACACCACAACTTAGTGAGACCCTGAACTACACCCCGAGTCCTATTTTATTATTTTTATTTGAAAATAAAATAAACTAAATGAAAATAAAATAAATAATAAAACAGGGCTGGGGGTGTAGCTCAGAGGTAGAATGCTCCTGAGTTCAATCTCCAGTACCTACAGAAAAATTTAGGTAAAACAAAAGACACAAAGAAAAGCTACAGATAGGTTGAATGTATTTACAGTAAAGGTAATGGACAAATGGTTAATACTCAAAATTTATTGAGTTTGCCAAATCAATAAGAAAAGATAAATTACTGATAGAAAATTGGGCAGATGATTTGAACAGGCAATGCATAGAAACATATAATAGTCTGACGAAAAAGTAAAAAAAAAATTTCAAACTCACTTAGAACTAGGAAAAAATTAAAACAGTAACTTAATTTTAGCAAACATTTAAAAAGGTATCAAAAGCTGGCAAAATACAGAGGGACAGGTATCCTCATTCACACATGTAGACCTTGGTGACAGTGTACGTGGACAGAAGATTTTAGAAAGGAAATTGAGAGCCAGGCATGGTGGCACACACCTGTGATCTCATTACTTGGGAGGCTGAGACAGGAGGATCAAAAGTTCATGGCACGGCCAGCCTCAGCAACTTAGCAAGGCCTCTGCAACTTAGTGAGACCCTGTTTCAAAATAAAATAATAAAATATGGGGTGTAGATCAGAGGTAGAATGTCCCTGGGTTCAATTCTCTCTCTGTCTCTCTCTCTCTGTATCTCTCTCTCTCTCTCTCTGTGTCTCTCTCTCTCTCTCTCTCTCTCTCTCTCTCTCTCTCACACACACACACACACACACACACACACACACCTAGAAAAGAAATTGAGCAGTATTTATGAAAAATTTAGATAAGTATGTCTTTCACTCAGGGAATGATTGCTAGGGTCTATACTTTTTCACTTCTTTTGTTTAATCTCAGTTCCAATGTTTAATGCTTTGTAATTGAGTTGTCCAACCAAATTTCCTGGTTCTCCTCTCCCTAAGTTCAAGTTGCATACTACTGCTAGTAACACGCACACACACACACACACACCCCACACTTACTCCCCAGGAACTTTCTGAAGCTCGGGCAGTATTCTATTTCTTGACATGACCAGTGGTTGAATTTTTTTTTTTTTTTTTTGCAGTACTGGGGAATTGAACTCAGGGGCATTCTACCTCAGAGCTACACCCCCAGCCCTATTTTTTATTCTTTATTTTGAAACAGGGTCTCACTAAGTTGCAGAGGGCCTCACTAAGCAGCTGAGGCTGGCCACGAACCTGGATCCTCCAGTCTCAGCCTCCCAAATGCTGGGATTACAAGCGTGCACCACCATGCCCGACTGGTTGAATAATTTTTACTTTCTAATTTTTCACTAATATACTTACATTTCCCATGTTTTTCTGTTTGTTGTATTCAATTAAAACTTGCTAAAATAAACTAGGTAAAAACTTTTATGAATTCCCCTTGCCTATAAAACAAAGTTGAGATTCTGTAATCTGAATTTCTAATTTCTTAATATACTGTACTAGCACCGTCTTTCTATTCCTGATGTCTACTACTGTCTAAATAGAAACAAAAAGAAAGAATAAAGGAAGGAAGGAAGGAAGGAAGGGACAGCCCCTCAAAATACTAATTTTACTAAGTTGCATAATTTAACCAAGAAAAAGACTGACCTTTTCCTGGATTTGAAGGTAAACGAGAGAGCTCTCATTGCCTACCACACATTTTTCTAAGATGAATCAGAGCAGAGTGAATATGAATATGTGTCTATAACACAACTCTCAGAACGAGGAAATGTCTCCCAAGTTGTTATCTAGCTAGTATATAGTGTATTGAGACCAGGAAATTCCTTTCTGCTTTAAAAGAACTTATCCCATGTTTTAAAGGCCTATGTGTGGGGTGTCTAAGCTGGTCTGTGCTCACCAAAACAGAGTGGAAAGAAAACAACCCAAATCAAGCACTCAGTCTTCAGTTTCACACTTAGTCATCATCAGCTTCACACAGAGATGCCACTGAGAGAAGCAGGGCCAAATGTTCCTGGAAAAGGGACTTCTTAAGTTTACAGACATTTGCTGCAAATCCCTAGCTTCATGCTCTGGCTGGAGAGCTCACTAGAAGATGGGCAGCTTCCCCGGGAGGAGATGAGGGAGGGGCAGGATGTGGTCTTGGTGATTCAGAAGCAGTCCCCCTTCCCTGCTCATCTGAGTCAGTGTGCAGCCACACGGCCCCACATGGTATAGTTATGGCTATCGGATGAGCTGTCACCTCAGGTCCTCCCTGCCCCAAGTCTTCACTTGGTGATTTTTAGAAACCAAATTTGTCATATGTGTGGTCTCTAAATCAGTCAAGTGGTAACTTTTTTCAGCTTCTTGATAAATGGCCCAAGGTGGTGTTGGGCTTGATTGTTGTTGAACTTGCTTGTATTGGCTGCCCTCTACAGCCCTAGCCCTATTTTTTTTTTTTTTTTTTTTTTTTTTGAAACAGGGTCTTGCTAAGTTGCTGAGGGACTCCTAAGTTGCTGAGACTGGCCTTGAACCTGTAATCCTCCTGTCCGAGCCTCCCAAGTACTGGTATGACAGGCATGTGCCACCATGCCCAGCCCTTGCCTAGTTCTGAAATGATGAAGTAACCCCATGACTGTTGATCCTCTGGATGTTAGAACTAAGCCAAAGGGGGTCAAGTCCCCTCTTGTCATCTTCCAGACTTGTGATTTTTAAGTGCATTTATCATTCATGCTTTGCTTCAGGGCATAAACTATGCACCCAGAACATCGTTGGTGTGGTGGGAGTGGGGTGTCATTCTTGGTGGTGTCCATGGTGGAGGTTACTGGCAGAGCTGTGGCAGTTTGTTGGTGGCTGTTCCAGGGCTAGGGTGGCAGAGTGGATCACACTGTCCAGTGCTGGGCAATAGAATGGCATACCCCACTGGACCAGCTCCATGCCTTGATTTGAAATATTGTTCATGGTTGCAGTATTCTCAACCGGAATTCTGGGAGTTAGGCAAGTCTCTTTTAAATACAATCCTTTTCACTGAATTCTTTTAAAGGGAACCAAAGATAATGCTGTAGATTGGATAAGTGTCCCCCAAAGCTCCACATGCTTGTTAAATGCTTGGTCCCAGGGTGGCACTATTGGGTATTGGCAGAAACTTTACAAGGTGGAACCTGGAGAGGTCTTTAGGTCACTGGAGGCGTGGCTTTGAAGGTCATTGTGAGACTCTGGCCTCTTTCTCCTCCTCCCCTTTGCTTCCTGGCTGATGAGGTGAGCTGTTCTGCTCCACCACATGCTCTTGACCTGATATTCTGTCTCATTTTTGGCTCAAAGCAGAGGGTTCAATCAGTCATGAACTGGAATCTTTAAAATTGAGCCAAAATGAACTCCTCCTCCTCCGCCTCCTCTTCATCCTGGAATTGAACTCAGGGGCACTCTACATCCAAGCTATATCTCCAGCACTTTTTATTTTGAAACAGGACCTCACTAAGTTGCTGAGGCTGGTCTTGAACTTGTGTCCTCCTATCTCAGCCTCCCAAGTACTGGTATTATAGGCATGCACCATCACACCCAGCTAAAACCTTTCTCTTTATAAATTAATTAAGTCAGGCAGTTTGTTATGGTGAGGAAGAGATGACAGATACAGACATTGACTAATAGAGTGTCCTTGGGAAAATTTACTTATCCATAAAGCAGCTTAAAGTATTCTTTATAGCTATTTGGAGACTTATATATGTTAGTGCATACAAACACTTGGTATGGTGTCTGGCACATGTTAAGAGTCTCTAAACTATTAGCTATTACTATTAATTTGTTGGACACAGGAAGAACATTTGTAATTTCTGTAGTAAAGTGAATCTTGGTATCAGGAGGGTCTTGCCATGTGTCTTGGGTTAGAAATAATGGCTTGGAGTCTTAGAATTAGAGATCATTACATGATAGCATCATGATTAAAGTATACTTTAATGCAATGATAGGATTAAAAGTGATATATAAGCCAGGTGTGGTGGTGTATGCTTTTAATCCCAGTACTTGGGAAGCTGAAACAGGAGGATTGCAGGTTCCAGACCAGCCTCGGCAATTTAATGAGATGCTCAGCAACCTAACAAGACCCTGTTTCAAAATTTTAAAAAATATATAAAAAGGCTAGGGATGTAGCTCAGAGGTAGAATGCCCCTGGGTTCAAACTCTAGTACCACACACACACATGCACACACATACACACACACCACACAAAAAGGAAAAAAGTAATATACAAAATTTTATGGGGCAACCATATATCTTTAGTTTAATTTATTTAAGTTCATTTAGCATATGGAGTGAGACAGGTACAAATTTTAGATTTGTAGCTTAATTATTATCCAAAGCAAGATAGTGAACATTACCAACATCACAGAAACCAATTTTATGTTCCCGGTCCTGTTCTTATTTCCTATAAAGGTAATCATCATACAGATTTCTATTACCATAAATTAGTATTGCCTTTTTTGAACTTTATATAAATGAAATTATATGGCTTGCACTACGTCAGGGGCCAGGTCAGGGGCCAGGTGTGGTTGCAGGTGGTGAGATCCCCAGGATGAAGAAACCATTTTGAGTGGCCATCTAGAAGAGAATAAACAGCAACTTTATTCTCTGCCCGTTCCTTATATAAGGCTCCAAGCACGTCTGTGTGGACAGGTGAATGCATGGTACATCCTTCGTGTGGACACGTGTGCATACACATTGTGTTTTGCCTGATCATACTTTACACAATTGCAGCTGCTTGGGATGAGCACACATTTGCGGCTGCCCAGGCAAGGCAGGTCTTGTCCACGCTGTCGACCTGTACTCCCTCCCTCTGGAACCCTACACTCCACCGCCTACAGGGTGGCATGGTGCTACTTGACCCAGAGAGCATTACATTGGGCTCCAAGACTGCAATAGCAATGACTATTGTTCCTCCAGCCACATTGGTGAGGGTAGGCAATACCAATCTCCAGGAGGAGCCCAGTGAGTTCCACCAGCTTGTAAGTGAGTCCTCCTGTAAGGCCAGAATAGGCTGTACCTCCACACCATCTCCACTAAGGCTTACCTGCTGCTAGTGGCCTGGAATGTATACAAAACTTTCTACATGGAGAAGAGCACATATTCCACCCTGGGCAGCAGTGAGCATATCTAACACCATTCTATCCTGCAAAATCACCTTCCACATCTGAGCAGTTTTGTTCATCGAAAGGGAAAGAGCCCAATGGGGTGTATTTTAAGCTTCTGCAACATATTGGGCTAAAGCTTCTACCTGTAGCTCTACATCTATAGTACCATGCCCTGGAACAAACAAGGCACAATTCTTGGGGCAACTATCCAGCGATTTGATTGGTTACAGACTGATTCACCCGCTCTATACAAAAAGGAGTTATGCTATGCAAGTCCTACATGTTCCCTTGTTAATCAGACCCACCCATTTTCTATAGCATATCCTAAGGGGGGCGGACATTATGGTCTCGGTGCAACAAGTCTATCATGCAGCATCATTCATCCTATTTCTGGGCTGCTGTGGTTTCAGCTTTGCAAGGTAGTCCAGTTGTCTGTAGTAGTAGGGGCAAGTCACCACAGGAGTTTCTTGGCTGCCTCCACTGGTAGCTTGGTACAAACCTAGCAATGGGAGGCGTTATTCGGTTTTGCAAAGTTGTATGCCCAGGAAAGCAGGCTATCCCCCGCAGTTAATCTGGATAGTAGTACAGGGCAGAAAAAGAGACCACCATAGGTAAATCCTTCCCTTCTGGGAGGTTGCAGGTAATGTGCTCATCTTGCAAACATTCTCCACAGAATACAAAGGAATAGGCCATAATCTTACGACCTGTGTGCCTTTCAAAATTTTGCCTTCTGCCCATGGGGGCAGTGTAACCTGTACCAGGCAGGGCCAGGTGGCTATCCAAGGGTCCAGTTGCAACTGGGCTCTCTGTCCCAGGCCCCATGACTCCAGGAGTGCAAGCCATGGCTTCTGCACATGCCAGGGCCACCTGGGGCCAAGGGTTGAGGTGCAGGAAGTAAAAGGGCTTCTCCTCTCGCCCCTGGTCGCACCTAGCAGTCTTCCTAGCTCCCTGTCATCTTCATAGTGTAGGGCATTCCTGCCATTACCTTCTATAAGGAGGCCTTCCCAGTGCAGTGAGGTGGCTCATTTACAAGCCACACACTGCCATAGGCACTTGTGTCTGCCACCTCTTCCGATGGGGAGCCAAGCCCTTCAGCTACTCCTTCAAGAGCCCGTTAAGGTGTTCTATCATTCTGGCTGCTTGGGGCTGGACTTAGGCTAGAGTGTCAGATCGTCATTACCAGGGGTCTGTAAAGGCCTGTGTCCCAGAACATGATGTACTGGTCCCCACAGGTCCTCCCACATATCCTTGTCCCACAATGGGCAGTGTCTAATCAACCAGGCTTATGCTGACCCATCAGAGAAGCCACAGGTTAGCCCACAGTACACTGTCCAGTTGTTTGTACAGACATGCAAGGGCCCAGTCTCCTTCATGAGAACTATCCAGACCACCCAGAGCTCTGCCCGCTGGCTGGGGCATCCAGTACTGGTATCATACCAAAATGTTTCTGTGGCAGGCTGTAAAGCCACAGCTGCCCACATAGGTGGCTGTCCATGACAGGAGCCATTGGTATACCACATTCCGTGGGAATGGGGTTCTCCTTTCCTCATAGGGACTTGGGATGTCTCCCACCTCCATGGGTTCTGAGGGGAATGTCACTCAGATATGAGCTGGCCCCAGCAAAGCTTTCCCTTCCACATAGGGACTTGGGGATTCTGCAGGGCTATCACTCAGAACTGTACTGGCCCCAGAAAAGTATATAATTGTTCAGACAAAGGACTACTAGAAAACCATGCTCATTGCTCTGGGTATGTGCCCCACTTCATCAGAGTGGGTGTTTAAGCTGTCCCTGTCCAGGGGGCCTGAGTCCAGGACCTCTGTCAACCTTCAATAGGGTAGGATGGTCTGCACCATCACTGACCCAGTACCTGTAATGGGTTCACAGACTAAGAGGGCAGCATATACAGTTGCTAACTGCTTTTCAAAAAGCGAATATCATGTTTCTCCCTCTCTCCATACCTGTAACTGAAATCCAATCAGGCTATTCCTAGTGCCTTGTTTCTGCCATAACCCCCAAAGTTCTAGGTATGTCTGTAACTGTTTGACTGTTCCTGGTCTATCACTGCTTCGGTTATCATATTTGTTTTACTTGACCAGACAACTCCCAAGAATTTGCCAGAATACCCAGGTACCTGGACCTTATCTTCATTGACAGCCCACTGCATGCAGCTGCTTCTAACTCTGTAAGAGAATTAGAGGTTAGCATAGTATCATCAACACGATGATACAACCATACAGCCTCAGACTTCTGCCAAGAAGCTAAATCCCAAGCCACCTGTGACATGCCTCAGGCTTCTGCCAAGAGGCTATAAGGTAATGGAACTGTCCCAGTCATTCCATCTGTTCTGAAATGTTGGATACCACCGCATGCAAGGGTGGCACAACTGTATTTAGCTCCTGATAGTCCACTGTCATCAGGTTTTCATGCTGGCCACGCGGGAGAGTTGAGTGGGCTATGAGTTGGTGTATTACTCTTGCCTCTTCTAGATTTAGGATGGTCTTTCCAATTTCCTCATGCCCTCCTGGCAACTCCCTTTGCCGTACATTCACAATTCTCATGGCTTGGTGGGGGGGTTGTAAGGGAGCATGATGGGGATGTCCTCTGGTAATCATCTTTACCACATGGACTTGTAGCTGGAATTCTCTGACAGTTGTCTGCAGTCCATCCCTGTAACATGTCCAGCCCCGGGATACACTCAGCTATGGGGGAATATATACATGTCATAATTCTTAAGCATCAGGTGTCCAGTTCCCAAAGTCACCGGGGCATGTTGAACTATGAGCTAGTGCCGGGACTTGTTGCATATTTCAAGGAGACCAGTAAGTAATCAATTCCACATGCAGCCTCAGGTCAGCTGGTTCCCCTGCTAAAGGTACCCTGGCTGAGCTTTCAGTCTAGTGGCCCCTGGCTGCTGCCACTGTGGCAGTCTACAGTATGTGCCATCCACCAGCACCCTGCCACAGGACTACCACACTGGCCCCGCACCCCTAACAGAGCTGACCTCTGCACCCCTGGAGTCCACGCCTCCACTTGCTGCAGCTGGTTCATGGAGCTTCCAGTGTGCACTGGAACATTCAGCTCCAGAACTTTTAAAGCCTTCTGGACTTCTGGCTGGGGATGCACCCCTTCCAATCCTCTGGTGGGG
Source organism: Graphiurus murinus (assembly GCA_004027655.1). Classification (NCBI taxonomy): domain Eukaryota; kingdom Metazoa; phylum Chordata; class Mammalia; order Rodentia; family Gliridae; genus Graphiurus; species Graphiurus murinus. The sequence goes on from PVLC010039413.1 coordinate 11,357, forward strand.
TTCATGCCACCAGATACTCTGCTACCAGGAACCACAGAGAGGCTGGGGGCCACATGTGCACCCTGGGTCATTCCTCCCGGGGCTGCTCCTCCGGCGGGGCACTGGGGGCACCTCACTGCATCCTGCTGACTATGCCAGTTGTCAGGGGGCTGGTCAGGGGCCAGCTGTGGTTGCAGGTGGTGAGATCCCCAGGATGAAGGAAACACGCAGAGCCACCATTCAGAGGAGAACAAACAACAACTTTATTCTCCACCCATCCCTTATATAGGGTTCCCAGCAAAATGGCACATGTCCATGGCCGTGTGGACATGCACATATGTAGTAGGTCCTTGGTGTGGACGTGTGCATGTGTATATGACACATGTCCACGTCAGCATGACATGCGCATGTGCATTGTGTTTTGCCTACTCATATCTTAAACAATTGCAGCTATGCAGGATGTGCACTCATCCACAACTGCACAGGATGAGTGCACATCTATGACTGTGCGGGCTGGGTGATGTGTCCATACCACCTGCCTGTACTCCCTCTGGGTCCCCACACACTATTTTTGTTGCTAAATGTAGTATTTTTGAGATTCATCTGTGTTGTTACATGTACATGTACTTTCCTTCTTTGCTGTATAGTATTCCATTATACAAATATACTATGTTCTGTCATTAATGAACATTTGGGTTGTTTCTAGTTTGGTGCTATTAATAATAATGTGATATATATATATATATATATATATATATATATATATATATACACACACACACACACACACACACACACACACACACACACACACACATTGGGAATTGAACCCAGGGGCCTTCTACCTCTGCGCTCCAACCCCAGCTCTTTTTATTATTTTTATTTTGAAACAGGGTTTCATTAAGTTGCCTCAAATCTGCAATCCTCCTGTCTCAGTCTCCCAAATACTGGGATTGCAAGCATGTGCCACTGCACCCAGCCAGCCAAGAATATTCTTGTAACAATCTATTGTGCCAACATGTATGTAATTCTGTTGGATTTATATCTATAGGTTGACTTGCTGACCCAGCCAGCCAAGAATATTCTTGTAACAATCTATTGTGCCAACATGTATGTAATTCTGTTGGATTTATATCTATAGGTTGACTTGCTGAGTCATGGGGTGGGCATATGGTAAGCGCTATTGGCAACAAAATTTCCAAAATGGTTTTACCAGTTTATACTCTCACAGGCATACTATGAGTTTCCATTGCTTTGCATCCTCACCAACCTTTGGTACTGTCAATCTTTTTAATGTTAGCCATTTCAGGATGTGTGTAGAGATGCCCTATTTTGTTTTTTATTTATATTTTCTGGATAACTAATGATGCCGAGAACTTTTTCGTGTTTGTTGGCCTTTTGGATAGCTTCCTCTGTTTAAAGCCTGTCCCAGTCTTTCAGAAAAAAGTTGAGTCTGTCTTTCCTTATTAATTTATAAAATATATTCATATAGTCTATATGTGAATTCTTTGTGTGATTTTAAATATGTCAAATATCTTCTACTTTGCATCTTGCCTTTTCATTTCTTAATAGTGTCTTGATGAACAGAAGTTTGTGTGGTACATATGTGTGTGTGGGTACTGGGGATTAAATCCAGGGGCATTCTACCTCTGAGCTGCACCCCAGCCCTTGTTTTTATATTTTGTTTTAGAAATAGGATCTCTCTAGGTTGCCAAAGGCCTCACCAGGTTGCTGAGGCTGTCCTCAAACCTGCAATCTTCCTGTCTCAGCTTCCCAAGTACTGGGATTACAGGCATGTGCCACCACGCCTGGTTATTGTCCAGTTTAACTGAAGACAGCTGGATTCTCATACTGCTTCTGTATTCAATTCATTGTGATATGTTGTTTTGATTGAAGTATATGAAATAAATGGCCTTGGACATGTACGTAAGTTAAAAGGGAAAAGTGTTTTAGTAGTTTTTTTCAGAAAATTGTGAAGTTGTGAATGTTCTTTGATACTATAATGAAACACAAATCATGGTAGCTATTTAAAGCTCAAAAAATTGCAACGTTCAACTCTTTTAAAAACTAGATTGCAATGAACTACCTGGTGAAATTCCTTATCTTCTCATCTTCTTTTTCAAAATATTAATCACAGCTCTTTGAAAATCAGTGTTTGGTGACTCCATTATCTGGGTCACCTTTGATTCTATTTTTATTGTCTGTTTTTCTCCTGATTTTTGTTCATTTGGCCCCGTTTCTTGGTGTGCTTGGTAATGTATTACTGACTATCAGAAATTTATATGAAAAATTATGACTTTTCTGGATGATGACTTAGTTTTTTTTTTTTTTTTCCTGAAAGGCAGATATTGAACACACAGAGCACTTTAATCTAGTTAAGACTTCCTATTTCTGGGCTGTCTTACTCTCAGACTGTGTCCATTTCAATCCCTTCTCTGAGAGCCTGGAGTGTTTCCTGGGTCTCTCTTCCTTGATGATCCCTGAATTCCAACTTTTGTTTCCTTGGTGCTCTGAGCTTGCCGAAACCTCTGCTTAGCTTTTCTTTTTTTTTTTTTTTTTTTTTTTTTTTTTTTTTTTTTTTTTTTTTTTTTTTTTTTTTGCGGTACTGAGGATTGAACTCAGGGGAATTCTACCTCCGAGCTACACCCCCAGCCCTATTTTTTATTCTTTATTTTGAAACCGAGTCTCAATAAGTTGTGGAGTGCCTCACTAGGTAGCTGAGGCTAGCCGCGAACCCAGATCCTCCGGTCTCAGCCCCCCAAATGCTGGGATTATAAGCATGTGCCACCACGCCCGGCTTGCTTTTTAGCTTCTTAATAGCTGCTCTCTGCTTAGTTTCTGCCATCTTGCCCCACATATATTCACTTAGATACAAGGAAATGTTTCACAGCCAAGCTACACATGGAGTGCTGGGTTTACTTGTAACCCCCTTTCCTCCTGCATCTAGATCCTTTTATATGCATAGACAACATATTAAAAGAATAATACAACCAAATAAAGTTTATTCCAGGAAGCACATTTCCTTCTTC
>PVLC010039414.1:0-14125 GCA_004027655.1 Graphiurus murinus
TAGCAGCTTTCATACGTATAAACATACACATGCCAAACATGTTTCTGTCCAGGGACTTCTCTCTTGTTTCCTTTCTTGGTAGACTACTATTTTCTCAGACTTCAATGGGAGTCATTCTTTTCAGATGAAACTTCCTTGACCACCCTATCCAGATCATCCTACTCACACTACCTCATCCATCACCCCCATTTTTCAACCCTTACCCTGCTTGATATTTCTTCTGAGATAATTTCTACTTAAATTAAGATTTTTTACAGATGGGTGTGGTGGCACAGGCCTGCCTATAATCCCAGTACTTGGGAGACTGAGACAGGAGGATAGAAGGTTCAAGGACAGCCTCAGCAAGTTAGCAAGGCCCTCAATAACTAGCAATATCTTGTTTAAAAATAAAAAATATAAGGGGTTGAACATTTATGAAGGAGATAAACTGCCCCTGGGTTTAACCCCAGTACCAAAAAAAAAAAAGGTATCTACAAATTCTTTCTTTGATATATACAAAACCACCATTTATTTGTTATATTGTTCCTATAATACCCACTGGACATTATAGCCCATACAAAGAGTGACTTCCCTCATCTTAATCTATCTACTGTTGTATGTTATTTACTGATGTGGGTACATCATTAAATAAGACACAGGTAATATATATTTATTGAATGAGTGAGTACCCTTTGTGAGGGAAAACTCTGCAAGATCTCTAGAATAAGGGAGCTTCCTCAGTCTTCACATTCAGAGATAAAAATGTAATTAACACAAATGTGATGGCTAGATAGAACATAATTAAGGACAGAAATAAAGTCTGATTTGACTTTGCAAATCATTAAACTGGGCCCTACAATGTCTACTGGTTTTCTCAATATCATATAGCTGGTAAATGGCAGGGCCACTTCCAAGTGTTCAAACTTTAGTGCTTAAACTTCCAATGTTGTTTTTTAAACTACTCTATAAAAGGCTTAAGCAGTGAACTCCCGTGGCTGCAGCTGAACTCATCCCATGCTACAGGGACCAGAGCAGCCCTCATCAAGCCTGTAAATTTACAAAGCATCCCAGCGGGAGCTTGCATGGCTACAGGGACTTATGGAGCATGAGTAGACTGGTGGGATCTTCAAGCTGGCAAATCATCCCTGAAGAGGAGGGGCCAGGGGCAACAGCTGGGCACAGCAGATAAGTGAACTAGCAGACAGTCCTTAGGGACACTTGGTCAGGTGGGACCTAGGGTAGACATTTTGCTGTGGCTTTGCATGGTCATTAGGAATCACCACAGGACTGTCTGAAGTGATGTCTGTGGGTTTAAATAGTTCAGCCAAGTGTGGCACTGGCTCTGAAGTCAATAAAATCACAACTGAGGGTGTTTGTGTGCAACAAGCATCAAGGCTGGTAGCCAATAAGGTCTCACATGATTGCAGCCACCCAGAACAGCAGCAAGCAGTGTCCCTGTGGCTAAATAACTGAGCCACCCAAGCCCCAGGCTTAGAAGGGTACAGTCTCTCCCTGCTAACACTTGGGCCCTGAAAGTAGGCAGGGGCACAGTAGGGTTTCATATGATCACAGCTGTAGGTTGAGAACTCTAACACTCTCTCCACCAGCAGAGTTTGGGTATGGTGTGCATGCATATCAGTGACTGACAACTCTACGTGACCACAACCAGTAGGTCAGCGGTGGTGTCCCTGGGACACCAAAATTCGGCCAGCCAGGACACAAGCTCAGAACATAGTAATCTTTGGCCCTCCTAAGCTTAGACCCAGTGACCACAAAGGCTGAATGTCAGGATTCTGCAGGGCTTCATGATTTCACAAGCAGAAGAGCAGCAATGCTGTCTGTGGGGCATTAAATTCTAAATAGGGGGCCACAAGCTCTAAACAGAACATCATAGTCTCTGACTGCGCTGAGTTTGTTCCTGGAGAGCATAGTGGCCAGTGGCCAGTCAGAGACTCCCGTTGGCCTTCACTATCTAAGAACTATATCTTTTTAAAGAGGTTCTGGGGGCAAACTCAGAAGTCTGATTGTATGATACATATTTGTTGAGGCAAATATATATCCCCAGCATAAACCTTGTTATAAAGGGAAAATAAATAGACATAGGACTCTCACACAAAGAGGAAGAGAATGCCAAGACAAGAGAAATACAAACGAGAGATTCTGAAAACATGTGAATGAAGAGTAACAAGGAAACAATAAACTACCACAACACAACAAAGGATATCATTACTGAGCTACAGAAAATGCCAGGAGGAGAATTCAAAATTTTGATTTTCAATATGATCAAAGGCCTCATATGTGAAACCATAGGAAGGATACAGGTTATAAAATAACATATCAGTAGAATAATTGAAGTAAAAATAAGAAAGAGTAAATAAGAATAAAAAAGAGACTTTGAAAGAAATGAAGGAGACAATAAATGAATTAAGCACTTCAACAGAAAGCATTTTTGGCAGACTATACCATATGGAAAATATAGTATCACTCTTGGAAGACAGCTCATTCAAAATTGACCACGCAGTCAACAATATAGAGGAGACAATATGACAACATGACCAGAACATACAAGAAATACAGGATAACCAGAACCAACCAAACTTACACATAATAGGCATTGAAGAAGGTCTATAATGACCTTAGAAATCTTTTCAGAAAAATATCAGAGAATTTCCCCAAAATAGAAAAAGAATTGAACATCCAATTACAAGAGATTTTCAGAGTACCAACAAGATCAAAGAACTACTTTTCCATGCCACATTATAATCAAAATGACTAACATAGAGACCAAGGAAAGAATCTTTAATGTGTTGAGAATAAAAGAACAAGTGAGAGTCAGCAGCCAAACAATAAGCATCACTCCAGACTTCTCAACCCAAGTTATGAAAGCCAGGAAGATCTTGTACGGTGTACCCCAAACCCTGAAAGAAAAAAAAAAAAAACTTCCAACCAAGACTGCTATATCCAGCAAAGATATAATTAAAAATTGGTGGGTAAATAAAAACTTTTTAAGACAAGCAAAAACTAAAATAATTCATGACTACCAAGCTGGCACTAGAGAAAATATTTAAATAAATAAAACACAAAGAAGAAAAAATAAATAAATACCAAAATCAGAGGAAAGATGAATACCACCAGATGGGCAACAGAGTGAAGGAGAAATAATACCATTTTAATAGAAAATATAACTCAAAATGACAGGAATCAAAAATCATCACTCAATAAAAACATTGAATATCAAAGGTCTAATTTCACTAATTAAAAGGCATAGGCTGGCAATGTGAATTAAAGAACATAATCCAACTATATGCTGCTTGCAAGAAACTCAATTTACAGGCAAAGACACCTATCTGCTAAAGGTGAAAATATGGAAAAAGATATACCATGCAAATAGAAACAAAAACAAGCAGGGATAGCAATGCGTATATCTGACAAACAGGACTTTAAGCTAAAATTTATCAGAAGAGGCAAAGCAATTCACTTCTTACTAAAAAAAGGAACACTTAAGCAAGAAGATTAATGATAGTAAACATGTATGCCACAAATGTGGATGCACCCACTTTCATAAATCAAAGACACAAGCACAATCCCTATGGTTTCAGCCCCAGCAACCCAGCTTTCCAGGAATACCCCACTGGCCTAAGTTACGACCCAGATAAATTCATTATAATGGATCATCTACTGAAGAGATTAAACTGTCATGACCTAACTATATGAACCCTGGACTCCTTAGGTGACTGTATCTGACTATAACACATCCAATCTTTGAAATAATCTTTAAAAAGACAAAGATTTTCTTTAATGCCAAACAAGGTATCTAATTCAAGGTTACTGTCCCAACAAGTAGCGTGATGAATCTCCTCAATGTCATATACCTAGTTGTCAGAAATAGACTTAAGTTTTATTCCTATATCCTTGATTCTCTCCTGCAATTTCCTGTCCAGGATGAAGTGTCTCACTCCCAAGTGTCTGAGACTGTAGGAACACGTCTCTCATATGAGAGTCAAACCTCTTACACTGCTCTTTGTCTACCTATAGAAATAAATGATCACAACTTACTGTATAAGTCTAGATGATAAACTCTGGTTTACCAAAATCTTTGCATGTATAAACTATAAATGTTTCCTCAGCATCTGTTCAGCCCTCCAGAGGGTGAAAGAGGGCTGGCACCCAACCCCTTCCTTCCTTCCTTCCCTCCCTTCCTTCCTTCCTTCCTTCCTTCCTTCCTTCCTTCCTTCCTTCCTTCCTTCCTTCCTTCCCCTCAACACATTTTCTCTAATCCATATGGGTTTCCATAGTGAATTCTCTGCTATATGCCTATGATCTGAGAAAAAGTATCCTGTATTAACTGTGCAACAATGCCAATCCCGATTGAAAATGATTCAAGTAAGCATTTATTGAGTGCTCAGTGAGTGGCAAAGTGTACAGCTCTTTACTAGCACTATCATTTTCTCTGGAAAAGTTTATGATATAAATAAAATGATTATCCTGCATTGTCAGATGAATAATAGGCATGGACAAATTGTGTGTTTGAACAAAAGCAATGAGGTTGTATTTGAAATAAATTGTTTCTTTAAATGTCAGGATCTAGGAAAAGAAAGCTGATGTCTAATGTTATGGAAAATAGCTATAATGGCATTAGAAATATGCTGATAACAACAATAGAATGATGATTGCAGTTAGAATAGATGGACCAGATGTTTTTCCAGACTACTTTTTATTTATGAAAAAATTAGTCTTGAGGAGATTAAAGATGAGGGCTAGTTCCATCCCAAATAATTCCTACCTCCCAGGATAGCATCCTATGCTGAACATTTCGCTGTTTTATAATCAGTGGGTACTAGTAGTTAATATTCTAAAAATTGTGAGTAAAATAGATATGTTTTCTCCGTAGGTGAACCCAGATCCCTCTCAGGACTCCCCAGGCTTCTTCTAGCCAATAGCTCCTGACAATCCTCCTTGTCTCCTCCATGCTCCAAGAGCAATGCATACCATGCTTTTTGGCTGCCCGGAGAAACTTTTCTCTTCCATGCCACACCACCATGATGCTTCTGCCTTGGAGTCACTGAATATGGCCTCAGCCTCTGAAACAGGCCAATGGAAGGTTAGAGGCCAGTATGTGGTGACTTAGCAAGATCCTGTTCAAAATTAAAAATAAAAATGGCTGGTGGTGTAGCTCACAGGTGGAATGACCCTGGGTTCAATTCCCAGTACCAAAACCAAACCAAACCAAACCAAAACAAAAACAATAATTTATACTAGAGTACAAAGTTAATTTAGGAGGAAAAAGGATAAAGAAGTTTGAAGATATTTTTAATGTTCTTAGACAGTGTGATGATTGCATCCATGAACACAATCAATAGCATTCACGAATGGTATTATTATTTATTTACACTGGGGATTGAATCAAGAAGCACTCTACCTCTGAGTTATACCCCCAGCACTTTTTTTTTTTTTTTTTCAGTGCTGGGGATGGAACCCAGGGATATTCTACCTCTAAGCTACACTCCCAGCCCTATTTTTATTCTTTATTTTGAAACAGGGTCTCACTAAGTTGCAGAGGGCCTCACTAAGTAGCTGAGGTTGGCCACGAACCCAGATCATCCGTTCTCAACCTCTGAAGTACTGGGATTACAAGCATGTGCCACCATGCCTGGCTCCTCAGCACTTTTCTAAACAAAACAAACAAAACAAAACAACAAACAAACCAGGGTCTTGCTAAGTTGCTGAGGCTGTCCTCAAGCTTGAGATGCTCCTATCTCTCAGTCTCCCAAATGCTGGGATTACAGGGGTGTGTGCCACCTTGCTGACTAATGTTATAGTGTGAAAGTAAAATGTCTCCTGGACCTCATGCTCTTGAGATGACCATGCTTGGAGATATTCAGAAGTGGGTCCCTGGGGGCATGACCACATACATCTGTGGTGTGTGTGTGTGTGTGTGTGTGTGTGTGTGTGTGTGTGTGTGTGTACATTCTGGACTCAGCCAGCTGATAAAATCTAGCTCTAAGCCTCTGTCTGACATTTTGTTCTTTCTTTGTTTACGACCGTCATGCCCTATGTATGTGTAGTCCTGACTCCTGTTGGCACCTGGCATAAAATAGAAAATATATATAATCTCATATGTAAGCAAATAAATCCTTCTTTCTCTAAGTTGTGGTCATTGGGCATTTTGAGTTACAGCAGTGAGAATGGTGACTGAAACAACTAAGTATCCATTATAATGACATGTTCTGTGTTATATTATTTCAGTTAACTTTCAAACAAATATTGTCCTTAGGTATAGATGAGACAACTGAGACACAAAGAAATTACATGACTTGCTCAGATTTGTGCAGAATTAGAGTCTATTAAAGAAAATAATAGTAGAATATTTTAACAGAACTAATGAAAAATAAAAAAATAAGCTACAATAAAAAAAAAGGAGTCAGAAAATCATGACCTATACTGTATTTCTGTATGGCCCTGAAAATATTATTTTTTTTATTGTGTTGATACAAAGAGGAAGGAAAGTGAATGAGAGGTTATTAAAAGATAGAAACTTTGTGTAACAACTCCCTAAGCCTACAATAGTTAATATCTATTCTTTGAAAGAAAAATTTTACTGATTCCTGATATAAAGTACTAATACAGGTGGGCTATCATCTGGGTACTAGAAAATGCAATAATAGAAAAACAAAAAAAAATGAAGAGGAGAATATAATCAATGAAGTTATAAAAAAAGAACTTCCAGAAATTGAAAGTATTTACTGAAACATTAATAGAAAGAATAAACATACGAATCCACAAGTATGCAGGCATGCATACATGACCACCACATACACCTGCATTTACGTATATTGTAGTAAGCTATTTGCACACTAAAACACAGAGAAGAGAATAAGTCAAACACTTATAAAAAGAGAAAAAAAAGCAGGAAATATGGAGAGAGGGAGAAAAACAAGAGGGAGGGAAAGAAGGAAAGAAAGAGAAAGAAAGGAAATATTGGAATTAAGAGTTTTCATTCACATCATTTGAGCTAGAAGTTGTGAAGTTCATCCTATATCACCAGTGTGTAGAATGTTTCTTGGCATATAGTAAATGCAAGTAAATATTTTATTATTATTATTATTATTATTATTATTATTATTATTATTATTATTATTTTGCAGTACTGGGGATAGTACAGGGGCATTCTACATCCAAGCTATACCTCAGCCCTATTTTTTGTTCTTTATTTTGAAATAGGGTCTCACTAAGTTGCGGAGACTCACTAAATAGCTGAGGCTGGTCGTGAACCAGGATCCTCCGGTCTCAGCCTCCCAAGTACTGGGATTATAAGTGTGTGCCACCATGCCTGGCAGTAAATAGTTATTGAATTAATAAAAGAAAAACTTCCAGTCTCACTTAGAATTTTAGCGGCTGTGGAATACCTGCTCTAAGTTTTAGAAATATAAATGCCTGAAATTGTGGAATATAAAAAATTCCTTCATTTAAAAATAAATCCAGATTAATTTAATGCAATCCAAAATGACTTCTTTCTTTAAACATTAGGATAAAAAATATTAATTTGAGTGTACCTTTCTCACAATGCTACTTTTCAGGTACAGAGAGGATACATGATCCATCTGAGCTTACTCACCCATTAAGTGGTAGCTGGGCTTGTACCTCCTTTGATACAGAAGATAAATAGTAACTCAGCGTTTATATATAAATTAGTACCCCAAGGTATATAAAAGTGGTATAAATTGGGACAGCAGGGTTATGATGTTGGTGCTTTCCAGTGGAGAGAAAAGCAGGAGAAAGAGAGCAAAGTGAGCACATTTTATTTTTTAGCATACATAGAACCAAACCACATTAGTAAGAAACAATTTCAGGAACATATAGCAAGTCAGGATGAAATGTAGACTAGAAATTGAAAGTTACTACTTGGGCTTTGGAAACCAACACCCAATAAGTTTGACTAATATTTGTATCATTATTCTTTCTCCAATCTAATGTCATTTACAAAACTGCAACGGCAAAATGTTCTTTTAAAATCCAGTCATCAACTATGTGTACATATGTGAATATACCAATGTCAACCTGAGTCCTTTGTACTGGGAAGGGAGGAAATGTGGGGGGGGCACCAAGCACTGTGTGCATGTTTGTCATTGTCAACATGATTGCATTATCATGTGAGACTATAATGCACCAATAAAAGCACATTAAAAAAATCCAGTGAAATGTGAAGTCTGGTCAGTTTGTTTTTTAAATGCTTAATATTTTACTCTGGTTTGTACTTCATTTTGCTATTTATATGGATCTATTTTCATATGCCAAATACTGACTTCATGTTATGTTGATATTTTTCTATGAGATAAGATATTCTTTAGTAAGTCTACTAAATACAATTGACTGTGTTTATTCTAGCATAACAAACACCCTGGGTTAAATTTTACAATATATATCTAAATGCTTTTTTGAAGTATCTGACAATAACAGAGGCTGAATGCATGTGTTTTTGTAGGTATGATTTTGCATAGAAAAGGGCCCACTGTTTCCCTGGACTTTAAGGAAAAGTACTCATTATAGTGTGGAACAATAACTAACATTTTTATGGATGGAAAAATTGAAGCATGTTCAAAATAGTATAGTATGTCTATAATAAATGAAATAGAAACCATTCAATACCTTCCCCTATACATAGAAATTCAATTGTAACTTAAATGCATATTTTGATCATTAAAAATATACTCACATATTTAAATAATAGCAATTCTTCCAAATCACTTATTAACATAGCATTCAGCTCTTGGAACTATTAATTTACTGTGAGTTTATCACAGGCATAATGAGCAAGCCAACCATTAACTGATGATATTGAGTAAATCTTTAGGGAATTAAAAGCATTTATAAATGACACTGGAATTGTGCTATTAATTAGTAAAGAGGAAAGTTGTGCTGTTCCTCCAGTTGAAAGTTAGCACTGGCTTATCTGAAGGGTAGTTGAAAAGGTTATGATTTTAAATTATATTTATTGATAACCTACCTCACGTGTGTAAAAATGAAACTTTATTTTTATATAAAAATTACTAGAAGTTTAATATCAAGAAACAAAACATGTTTAACAAGCAATAAATTTTTGTACAGATGAAAAGCAACAATAACAATATATCATATAGACATTTTCATTGTCAGTGTATACATATTCTTACAAAATAAACACATTAGGATTTTGCATAATCTGGTTTATATTATCCACAACATATTCCTTGATTTTCATAACTTACTTATGTATATGCTGGTAGAAATTGTGCTTCTAGCAATTTTGCTGAGATTTGCCTTATTCAATTTTCAGACATAGTTACTTACTTTATTAGCTTTTCTAAGAATATATTACGTAAATTTGGAGTTTAGGAAATATAATTCTTTTTAATTGTATGACTAAACATTTATCACTTACTGAAACTATACATAGTAGAATAATTTACATTTATTTTTAATAGAGATTTTTTCTGGCTTCTTAGGAATTTGTCTCCTTGATCTTTTACCCTATTATTTTCATACAATGTAATATTTAAGATGTTTTGATAAATGTTCTGATATATATCTTCACCTGTTTTACATTAAAATAACTTATTCATGAAGAGAATGCAGACACATCCACTTATCAATTTATCCACATTCTTTGTTAAGTCAAACACTTGCTGGTTGACTGCATGAAAAAATCAATGACTGACTGACATAATTTATTATACTTACATTTAAAAACTAGCATATTTTACCCTTTGATAATTTTAATGCAAAATTTACTCATTATAAAATAATTCAGAGAAGGTTTGCTATTCATGGGAAAGGAAATATGTGCTCAGTAACATATATATATATATATATATATAATAAGTACATGTATATTTATAAAAATGTGTGCCAATAATAAGGTTAGTATGTATATTTAAATTTTTCTGAACATTACTAACATTTTCTGAAATTTACTAACATTTATATAAAAGAATAATAGTAAAACTGGTCAATTTCTCCTGCCAGAACCTGATATGCATCTTAAAATGCTATATTTATTTTAATACAACAGTTTACTTCCACTTCTATAGAATTTTTCTACCAATACTGTCTTCTAAGCATTTAAGTATTTCTTATACTTATCCATTACCACATACTCAGTCCTATTTCAGTCCTTCCTCATTTCTTATCCAGGATATTAAGAAAGCCTCTACACTGTTCTTCCTTTCTCCCCCTTATTATTTACCTGAATTCCATGTCAGTTTCTTTTCTGAATATATCTAACCTTTATTTGCTTGTCCAGCTTCTTCATTCACACACTGATACCTACACAATGATATCTTACTTATATAACATGGTATGCAAGCCTTTATATACTTGTTCAACATTATCTTTCCACTATTCCCTGTTTCCAATAAAATAATTTATAGTTACTTGAGCTTACTGTGTAATTTCATATCTATTCATTTTTTACCACTACCTAGGAGTTTTCCCTTTATAATTATCTGTAAACTGATTACGCTTGGTTTGTAATTCTGTGCAAATAAGATTGGACTTCTACAGTTGGGGTCAGTGGTGTACATCTGTAATCCCAATACTTGGGAGGCTGAGACGTAGGATTGCAGGTTTAAGGCTAGACCCAACAACTTAGACCCTTAGCAAGTCAGTGAGACCCTGTCTCAAAATAAAAAAAAAATAAAAATATAGCCGGTAGCTAGGAAGTAGAATTCTCTTGGGTTTAGCCTCTGGTACAAAACAAACAAGCAAACTTCTTGGTTCTGTTTTCCCCAAAGCAACAACAATACCCCAAATTACTCAAACCAACCATTAGAAACTTTAGAAACTAACCGAAGGCATATAAAATGTAAAATATTCATACTGAAGAAGCAACTGAATTGTAGTAAGAACTGTGGAATGTATAGTGTTTTTCCATGTATCCATCCAATTATACAAAGACCAAAAGCTGCATGCAGAAGTCTTATACCAAGAAATTTGTCAAAAACACTGGTAATTGGTGGAAAACAATTAGAGAAAATCTTATCCGACTAAGGTTTAACTGTGGTTGGGGAAAACAAGAGATGCAGTAGGGAGGTGCAAGCAATTGCATAGTCACAGGGGGCTTTGAAAAGTTTCAACATATTTCTGATAGTCTGAAAGACTGAGCACAAGTGCACATGCAGGGCTGCATAAACACACAAGGCTATGTGCATACTGCAGAAAGAATGGAGAGATTCCCAGCTAATAACTTATACCTGATAGACCATGAGTCTCCTTACAAAATGAAATTGAAAGTCGAAGTAGACATGTAAAATTGCCTATACTTTTAATACAGGCCACAATCCACAATTTCCCTCAGCAAATGGTGGAAATTTTATTGGTTCATGATGTTTAAAGAAAAATTATGTTCAATCACTGGATAACCATTAAGTTATGATTAGTAAACTGAATTTAATAAATAACAATCAGAATTATTAATTTAAAAATAAGCAAAGGCTTCCATATTTGGAATATTTTTGTAGAAGAGATGCTTTCTATGAATTCGTCTGGGCAAGTGACTAACAATCAAATAAAACAGGTATAAGGGCATTAAGAACCCAGAATTGCAACAGTCATAAAAGGCAAAAATATTTTTCAGTAAAGAATGACCAAAAAGCCGGGCGTGGTGGCGCACGCTTGTAATCCCAGCATTCGGGAGGCTGAGATCTGAGGATCCGGGTTTGCGGCCAGCCTCAGCTACCTAGTGAGGCACTCCGCAACTTAGTGAGACTCAGTTTCAAAATAAAGAATAAAAAATAGGGCTGGGGGTATAGTTCGGAGGTAGAATGCCCCTGAGTTCAATCCCCAGTACCGCCAAAAAAAAAAAAAAAAAAGAAGGACCAAAAACATCACAACTAAAAAAATCCCTTAAGATACATGTCTAAGAAATTCAACAATATCTGAGTAGAATAAATGTACCGACCTTCATATCTAGACCCACCATATTCAAATTACAGAAGCTAAAGGGAGAAAATCTTGAATGAAGCAAGAGGAAAATAACCAGCGACATACAAGCAAACTCAGTAAGAATGATGGCTGAGTTCTCATCAGAAAGATGGCAGCAGGCAGCAGGATGATATAATCAAAGTGCTATTAAAAAGTTCAACCAAGCAAAATGAAGATAAATAAATTTTGGGCATGTTTCTTGATAGCAGAACTAACTTTCAAGATATACTAAAAGAAGTTTTTCACACTAATAAGTATTGGCTCAAATCAACCTGAAGTAATGAAATACTGATAAAGATAATTACATAGATAAATAGACTATATAATATACTCTATATATATTATATAATATAATGCCTCTCAGAATTTTGGCTATAGTATTTATATAGTATTATCTATATTACATAGATAAATAGACTATATAATATACTATATATAGTATATTACATAGATAAATAGACTATATAATATACTATATATAGTATATTATATAGTATTTATATAGTATTATCTATATTACATAGATAAATAGACTATATAATATACTATATGTAGTATATTATATAGTCTATTTATCTATGTAATTATCTTCATCAGTATTTCATTACTTCAGGTTGATTTGAGCCAATACTTATTAGTGTGAAAAACTTCTTTTAGTATATCTTGAAAGTTAGTTCTGCTATATTTATACAGTATATTATTTTCTTCTACTAACTGATTTAGAAGGCAATTGCAGCAAAAAATATTTGTAACCTTTCATTGTTGGAGGTTAAAAGATAAAAATATAATTTTTTTTAAAATAATGCAAAAGAGTTAGGGAATGAACATATTGGAACAAAGTTTCTATATGTTATTGAAATTAGGTTTTTGGTAATTATAAGTAGTTTGTTTTACATTAATTAACACACATTTTGAAATTTCCAGAACAACCCTAAGAAGTGTTACAAAGCTAAGAAAATAGCAAAAAATAAAATGAGAAACAAAGCAATTAAAATGGTATACTGAAAATGTCTATGTAACACAAAAGCAGATAGTGAAGAAAGGACAGAAGAAAAGAAATAGATTGCCTCTCAGAATTTTGGCTAAGATCAAATGCAGAGAAAAAATAGAGGCTGTATAGAAAACCAATAGAAAAATCTAACCATCTCACTAATTATATTAAATACAAGATGATTAAACACCATAATAAACAGAGATTATCAGAGCACATAAAAAACAGGATCCAATATGTTCTATCTATAAGAGAGACACTTTAGAGTAAAAAAATATATATATTAAAGTAAAAAGAACAAAAAGCAATTACACCATGTTAACACTAACCATAAGAGAGTTGGAGGGGTCACACTAAGAAGAGATAAAATAAGTTTTAATATGAGAGGTTGTTATTAAAAACATAAAACATTTTGCAGTTTCTAGTTGCCTCAGTCATTCACTCATTTATTAATTCATTCCACAAACAGTTATTTGGTACCTATTATTTGCCAGATATTATCTAAGCATTGGGAATTCAATGAAATAAAAATAAATACAAGGCCTAAAATAAAAAATCCTACATTATAACGCAAAATAGAATGATTATGTCAAAAATTAAATTTTCACAAATGTTATCATGCAGAAGTATTCCTGGAAGACTATCTAAAGGACAAACAATAGGTAGAGGTGGACAAAAAATAATTACACGTAAATTTAAATTTCTTAAAAGAAACTGAAGTCTGAAGAATGAGAAAATATTGCACAAATTGGGGGAAATGGTAAGTAAAGCCAGATATGGGGAATGAGATACACGGCGGGATTCTGGCAGAAACAAGTACGATACATCCTTGAATTCATAATACCTGCTAATGTATATCTGTGGTGTATACTTGGTGGAAATAGTAGGAGAGATGAAGATATGGAAGTCAGATTCCCAAGGGATTTAAAGTATATGCTAACAGGTATGAATTTAATTGTAACAGAAAAGGAAAGTTTGTAGGATTTAAGCAGCAAAATAATATAAGATTTGCATGCTAAAGAATTATTCTCATTGTTTGTAGAGATCATATGTGAGATGTGAATGATTAGAGATAGTTACAAGGTGACAACCAATGGCAGTAGTTTGTAGGAGCTGGCTCACACTGACTCAAAGCAGGTGGCTGCTCAGTTTTTAAATTACAATTCTGCCTACCCAAATAATCCAACTGGAGATGTT
>PVLC010039415.1:0-14299 GCA_004027655.1 Graphiurus murinus
GCGCACGCTTGTAATCCCAGCATTTGGGAGGCTAAGACTGGAGGATCCGGGTTCGAGGCCAGCCTCAGCTACCTAGTGAGGCACTCCGCAACTTAGTGAGACCCTGTTTCCAAATAAAGAATAAAAAATAAGCCGGGCATGGTGGTGCACGCTTGTAATCCCAGCATTTGGGAGGCTGAGACCGGAGGATCCGGGTTCGCAGCCAGCCTCAGCTACTTAGTGAGGCATTCTGCAACTTAGCGAGACCCAGTTTCAAAATAAAGAATAAAAAATAGGGCTGGGGGTATAGCTCGAAGGTAGAACGCCTCTGAGTTCAATCCCCAGTACCGCAAAATAAATAAATAAATAAATAAATAAATAAATAAATAAATAAATAAATAATAAAAATAGGGAGCCGGACGTGGTGGCGCACGCTTGTAATCCCAGCATTCGGGAGGCTGAGACCGGAGGATCTGGGTTCTCGGCCAGCCTCAGCTACCTAGTGAGGCACTCCGAAACTTGTGAGACTCGAGTTCAAAAATAAAAGAATAAAAAATAGGGCTGGGGTGTAGCTCAGAGGTAGAATGCCCCTGAGTTCAATCCTCAGTACCTCAAAAAAAAAAAAAAAAAAAAAGGGCCGGGGGTGTAGCTTGGAGGTAGAACGCCCCTGAGGTCAATCCCCAGTACTACACACACACATACACACACACACACACACACACACACACACACACACACACACACAAATATATATTTTTTTAAATAATAAAAAATATATATATCTTAAAATAATAAAAAATAGGATCACTGGGAGTGGTAGTACGCCTGTAATCCTAGTACTTGGGAGGCTGAGGGCTGGGGATGTAGCTCAGAGGTAGAATGCCCCGGAGGTCAATCCCCAGTAATCCCCCACCAAAACATTTTTGGGACAACTGGAGAAATTTGAATTTGTACTTTATATTTGAGAATATTATTATATCAACTTACAAATATCTTAAGTATGATGATCAGTAGCTTGCCAACCAGTGTGTGTGTGTGGGGGGGTAGGGGTGGAGGAAGGAGATAGGAACCTTCTGCCTTAGCAGGGAGGAGTACTTCATCCCTGATATTGTTTAGGATTGCCAGTGTAGGCAGGGATATAAAGCCATCTAACTTTTACTTGATATTACTATTATATTCTTTTTTATTTTCTTTTTGGTCTTGGGGATTGAGCTCAGATTCTACCTCTGAGCTAAATACCCAGTCCCATTTTATTTTTTTATTTTGAAACAGGGTCTCGGTAAATTGCTGAGGCTGGCCTTGAACCTGCAATCCTCTGTTTCAGCCTCCCAAGTACTGGAATTATAGATGTGTGCCACCATACCTAGTTGGCTGTTAAATTCTTTATACACTGCACCCCCTTAGTACCTGCCCCATAAGTAGATGACTCCCTACCTTGGAGGATGCCCCAGCACCATAAATGAAAAAGAAGAAATGTCCTTTCCTATAAACTAACATATACATGTGAGGAGAATTTGGGGCAAAGTGTTGTAATATCTGCAGTTTAGTTCATTCAGGAGAAATAAACATTCATGTATATGTGTGCCTACATATTGGGATATTGGAAGGGAGAGAAGGAGGGAGGGAGAGAGAAAGAGAAATGTAGCAAAATGGTAACAATTGATGAATCTAGGGGAAGAGTATATAGGTGTTAGGTGTATATTATATTCTTTTGTCTTTCTTGGGGATTTGAAAAATCTCTGGAAGATTACCAGTACTTGACTAAGACTGCAGTGGACAAGCCGGGCGTGGTGGTGCACGCTTGTAATCCCAGCATTTGGGAGGCTGAGACCGGAGGATATGGTTTCTCACCAGCCTCGGCTACCTAGTGAGGCACTCCGCAACTTAGTGAGACCCTGTTTCAAAATAAAGAATAAAAAATAGGGCTAGGGGTATAGCTTGAAGGTAGAATGCCCCTGAGTTCAATCCTCAGTACCGCAAAAAAAAAAAAAAAAAAAAGACTGCAGTGGACATATGTGAATAAAACAGCCTCGTGTGTCTTTTTCCCACGGCAACCCAGTGCGATAAAAATCACACAGCTTGTCTTGTGCTTGGACTGTCACTCAAGCAGGCACCTCCCAGCATTCTTCTCTAATAGGCCTGGGTTTTTGGGAAGAAAAGACCAAGACCTGGGACATGTCCTGAGATGCCCACGATGTGGCAGACAGAGGTGAGCTAATTCTCTTATCCCCCCACCTCTCACCACCTCCAAACTTCCTTTCTGCCACTTGCTTTGCATTTTCTCACCTGTGGTCTGCACAGGCCCCTGAGGGCTTTGGGGTAGGTTCAGTGTGGTGGGCTGGACGGCTCCATTCTCAGCATCTCCAAGAGTCTTCATCACCATGGAGACACTGGGCCCCCCTCTTGATACCTGCACGTTGGCAATGAACCAAGCTGTCTTTTCAGCAACGGCCTCTGGTCTGGCCCGGAGAAAATAGTGGGAGATCTCACAGGTCATCTCCTTCCCGCTGCAGTCAGCATGGAGCAAGGCCTCAGCCTGGGGAATCTGCACCAGGTCCACTGGGGAGAAGGGCGGCACACAGAGCTCCAGTTGGAGAGAGGACGAAAGGGCTGATGGGAAGTAGGTGTGGGCAGGTGTAGCCGAGAACTGGACTGTCCCAGGGCAGAGAGCCTGGGAGGGCTAAGAACACAGGGTGGAAGATTCTTACCTGAGGCCTCGAAGATGACAGGTGGGTCATCTTTGACCACTGAACCCCCTTGGAAATCAGAGAAGCCTTCCAGGGAGCCGTCATCCAGCATGGGCACCTGCTTCAGCACAAGCAAGGCCTTCTCCCTGTGCCCACCACTGGCAAAGGCCCCTCCGCGCCCACCTTCCGTCTCCAAGAAGCAGTCTAAGATCACGTCCACTGCCCGCCACTGCCTTTCTGCTTCACGGGGTTCTGCGGGGAAAAGGCTGGGGTGAGCCCCCTCTTGCCCGGAAAGTTATTCCACACCCCCAAACTGTACTCATCAAGAGGCAAAAGTTGTCCTCAGAGTCCCCAGCTGTCTCTGTGGCCCTCTATTTTCCTGTCATCCACAAAACCAGTTTTCAGGGCAGCACCTGTTACTCTAGGCAAATACTTTGGAGTGTGAATTATTTAAAGTCTTGGCTCTGCCTTGCTCAGAGGGGTTTATGTTTTTACTCTCATTTCCAACTATGCAATGAAAGATATCTCTTTGCTCAAAGAAATTCTCAGCAAAAACAAATCAATGAACTAGTCCTGCCCCCCCGGGGGGGGGGGGAGGAGCTGGGACCTGGGCTGTTGCTAGGGGTGCCGACAGCCAGCCGGCCTCTTTCCCAGGCAGCCCTCTGAGTAGACTCTGCTTTCGGCCATTGCTGTGGGCTCCCCTCCCCCACCGGGATTGCCTCCTGAGTGATTTCCTAGTCCTGGGAACCCCTTCCTCTTCTAGGGTGTCAACTCCCAGGCCAATGCACTCTCTCTCTTCCAGGACAGTGGCTCCCCTGCCACTTCCAGGGAAGAGGAAGCCCCTCTTCTTGACCTTTCTCCCCTGCCCGGTTCTCAGCCGCTCTCCCCACACAGCTGATTTCTCACATTGCCTGCTTGGCCTGCTGAACCTCTCACCTGCTGGGTTTAGAAGGCGAGAGAAAGCCTTTCCTTTAAAGCTTCTGGGATATCAGGGAGGGTGGCCACCTGGGGCTTCATTAGCCCAGCCCTTCCTCCCAGCAGGCTGTACCAACTCACCTGTCCCGGCTGCTCTGGACAGAGCCAGGCAGAGCAGCAGACCCCAGCCCCCTGCGCCCATGGAGGCTGCGGGCAGCCCCTTCTCGCCCGCTGCCTTGCCCCACACAAGCCCTCGCTCAGGAGCCGGGCTGGAGTACAGGGGTTCCCCGAGCACCCCTGGTTGGCCAACCGACCTGTGGGTTTCTTCTGTCTTCTCAGAGACTTTTTTTCTTTCACTTTCGCTTAGAGGAAGTGTCACTGCACCCGCCTTTGCCTCTAGGTGAAGCCATTTGTAGCAGCTGCCGGGAGTCCTGCTCTCTGTTCTCCTTTCTCTCTAACCTGCACCCCTGAAAAATCCCCCGGGGGATTTCAAGACCTGACAGTGCACCAGTGCTTCCCATCAGTCCCAACAGAGTGGAGCTCTTAACTGTGGGAGCAGAGGGAGGAGCCATGGAGCCAGAGGAGGGATTCCCAGTAGCCCGGGCACCTTGTCTCGTTTTCTATCCCTGCTGCACCCATTCTGGCCCCACCACCCTCGGACGGGGCCCCAACACAAATGGGCTGCCCTGGAGAACCCTCCAACATCCCGGATCTGACAGATGAGGCTGGGAGCCTCTCACTGTGGAATTTAGCAGAGAAGGCAAGAGGGCCGCAGTGTGGGACTCCATCATTTTTATTTTGTTGATTTTGAAGGTCAGAGATATGGCAAGTGGGGCTTCTACAGCCAGAATTGTGTTTTGCAGCTAAAGCCTGGGCTCTCATAGAACAGGGGTCCAGCTTGCTAGGCCAGTGCACATTTGGGGGCTCACTGCCGGTCTAGGAAAGGCACTATCGAATTACACAGAAAAGACCCCATGAGAGTGTGGTACTGAAACAGGAGCACCAGGTCTTGCCCTCTGATGGGAAGGAGGTCAGGGCTTTATTGCCTCCATTACCCGCCCCTCCTCCTGGCACAACTCAAAGGGAGGTAGCAGGCTCTGGTTTTCTGTAGTCCTCCTGGATGGGGATGGTGCTGCCCTCCTCCTCCCTGGGGCAGCTGTAAGGACAGGACTCCGTAGCCTCTTTTGGACTTTCCCCTTTGTCTGCAAAAGAAGAATCAGATGAGTCTTGGCCGGCAGTGGAGAGGGGAAGAGATTAGCTGGGAGGGTGAGTTTGGGGAGGGGCCAAGATGAGGGCACCAGAGAAGAGAGAGTAGGAAGCAGCTGGGAGCAGAAGGGAGGTTTTGCTGAGATCTCAGGCATGTGCAGCGGGCTAAGATGGTGGGTATCGGTTCAGGGGCAGGACCGGAAGTCATATTCTGTCTCTTACCTGATCTGTATTTTCTTTGTTGGAAGAATAGGGCTCCTCCCAGGGTGAAAACAAGGAATATTCCAGAGAAGATCACAAAGATGCGGACACAGTCTGAGCCACACAGGGACCTTCGGGCTGTGAAAGGCAGGGACACAGGGGTTGGGGAGGGTGTAGCCCCTGATTGCTGTTACCCACGCCTCTATCCTTTTCCCCCACCATCTGCCTCCTCTGCCTGCTGGACCAGTCTTTGCCTAATTGCTAGACTCTGTTTTCCCCTCCTCTTTTTATTTTTAGTTTTTTGTTTCTAGGTTTTGAACCAGGGGCATTCTACCTCCTAGCTACACCCCCAGCCCTATTTTATTTTTTTATTTGGAAACAGGGTCTCTCTAAGTTGCTGAGGGCCTCCCTAAGTTGTTGAGGCTGGCGGTGAACCTGCAATCCTCCTGTCTCAGCCTCCTAAGTACAAGGATTACAGGCGTGGGCCACCACAGGTGGCCTTCCTTACCCCTAGTACTAGGAACTTCCTGGCCGGCTTCCCTCCTGGTCTCTCCTCTCTATATTCTCTCTGAGGGTGGGGATTAGGGAGAAAACTCATGAGGAAAGTGGATGGCCATAGCAGGGGCCACAGCTGCCTGCAGTCAGCCAGAATCTGCATATGCTTGACTGTCCTGGCCTTTAGCATCTCTGGAAAAACAAGGACAGAATGAGTAGCAGCAGGGAACCCCACTGGGCAGCTGGTCTGAAGGCCTTTGGCATCATGCCCTGGATGAGATGGAAAGGCAGGAAACTCTCCGGGTATAGACGTGCTGGTGTGTATGTATGGGGGGGGGCAGTTGGGGCGTCACCCCTGCCCCAAGTGACTGGGCAAAGGGCGTCTGGAACTTACTTTTGGCATAAGGTAAGTGGGTAGGTGCGGGGTGTGGGTCTGGAGCCTCAGAGGGAAGAGTGGGCAGCGAGGGGGTTGGAGAAGGATCACAGTCGGTACACTCCTGGTCCCTGCACTGCCTGCCCGGGGGACAGGCACACTCTGCGTTGGCAGTGACAGTGCATTTGCGGATGAAAAGACCTGAGGAAAGAGGATGGTTGGGGGGACCTGGGACACTCAGACCCTAAGCCACCTGAGGGTCTGCTTGCTTAATCCATGGATTCTCATCTCAGGCTCCATTTCTAGGGACACCGATCCCATTCTTTTTTTTTTTTTTTTTTTCAGTACTGGTGATTGAACCTAGGGGCATTCTACCTCCCAGCTACACCCCCAGTCCTATTTTTTTGGCGGTAGTGGGGATTGAACTCTGGGACATTCTACCTCCAAGCTATACCCCCAGCCCTATTTTTTATTCTTTATTTTTTGAAACAGGGTCTCACTAAGTTGCAGAGGGCCTCACTAAGTAGCTGAGGCTGGCTAAGAACTCAGATCCTCCTGTCTTAGCCTCCCGAGTGCTGGGATTACAAGCGTGTGCCACCATGCCCGGCTACACCAATCCCTTTCTATTCCCACTGCTTCGCACCTCCCTCTAAGGGCCTGTCCTTCCCTCAGTGGCACCTGTTGCAGTTGCCACTACTACTATTATCACTAGAGAGGAATGCTGGACCTTTCATATAGTCATAGGTTCAGAAATAGAGACTATGAAAAGTACAGTTTTTCTGATTTTCTTTCATACTTACTGACATATGTATATATGTTTATTATTACTTTTATATGTATATACATATATATATTTTTGGGGGGTACTGAAGATTGAACCCAGGGACATTTTACCTCCAAGGTACACCCCCAGTCCTTTTTATTTTTATTTTGAAGCAGGGTCTTGTTAAGTTGCTGAGGCTGGCTTCAAATCTATGATTCTCCTGTCTCAGCAAAGTATAATAGACTTTTAAAGACAACACATAACCAGGCATGGTGGCGCACGCTTGTAATCCCAGCATTTCAGAGGCTAAGACCGGACGATCCAGGTTCGAGGTCAGACTCAGCTACCTAGTGAGGCACTCCACAACTTAGTGAGACCTGGTTTCAAAATAAAGAATAAAAAATAGGGCTGGGGGTATAGCTAGAAGGTAGAATGCCCCTGAGTTCAATCCCCAGTACCAAAAAAAAAAAAAAGACAACACATATTATAAGTACAAAGCTTAAGCCGAGTGTGGTGGCACACGCTTGAAATGCCAGTACTTGGGAGGTTGAGACTGGAGGATTTCAGGTTCTCAGCCAGCCTCAGCTACTTAGTGAGGCCCTCTGCAACTTAGTGAGACCCTATTTCAAAATAAAGAATAAAAATTAGGGCCAGGGGTATGGCTTGGAGGTAAAATGCCCCTGGGTTCAATCCTCAGTACTGCAAAAAAAAAAAAAAAAAAAAAAAAAAAAAGTACAAAGCTTAAGAAATGGTGCATATTAGACTCACAGGAGTAACCAGCAGCACATCAAGAAAGAGCTGGCCAGCACTGCTCTCTCCCAGTTACTACCCCCAGGAGCAGCTGCAAATCAATCAGTTGTGCCGGTGTTTGTACTGTTTGTATTGTACATTGTGCAGGGTGGGCTCATTTCTGTCCAGCTTCTTTTATTAAATCTTTCCTGAGTTTCATCCATGTTGTGGACTGTAATTGCAGATCATCCATTCTCGTTGCTGTTACTCCATTGTATGAATATACCACTAGGTAGGTATTCATCCATCCATTCTACTGTTGTGGGCATTTGTGGAGTTTTCAGTTTTTAGTAATTAGGAATTGTGCTGCTCTGATCCCTGACCTTTTTTTTTTCTTCTTCTTCTTTTTTGCATAGAAATGGGGATTGAACCCAGGGGCATTCATTCTACCTATTCCTTCTGCCCTTTTCACTTTGAAAGAGGGTCTCCTTAAGTTACTGTGCACTGTCCTTGAACTTGTGATCCTCCTATCTCAGCCTCCCAAGTACTGGGATTACAAGCATGCTCCACCATGCCCAGCAGCAAGACCCTATTTCAAAATAAAAAATAAGCTTGGCGTGGTGGCATATGCTTGTTGGGATGCTGAGACGAGGATTGAAGGTTCAAGGGCAGCCTCAGCAAGTAATGAGACTCTCATCAGCCTAGCAAGACCCTGTTTTAAAATAAAAATTAAAAAATAAAGCTAGGGTATAGCTCAGAGGTAGAATGCCTTCTAGTTCAATCCCCAGTGCCACACACACACAATAAATAAATAAATACAAATAAAAGATAAAAAGGGCTGGAGGTATAGCTCACTGATAGAAACCTCCCATCCCAGGTTCAAACCCCAGACACACACACACTCACACACACACACACACACACACACACATGTTGCTCTACTTTTTGTTTTTGGTGGTACTGGGAATTGAACCCAAGGACATTCTACTTTTGAGCTACACCCCCAGCCCTTTTAAAATTTTGTTTTGTTTTGAAACAGGATCTCACTAGGTTACTGAGAGTCTCCTTAAGTTGCTGAGGTTGGTCTTGAACTTGTGATTCTCCTGTGTCAGCCTCCCAAGTACTGGGATCACAGGTGTGCGCCTCCATGCCCAGCTTCTTCTTTTTTTAAAAAATATGGTTCTGGGGGTAGAACTCAAGGCCTTGTGCATGCTAGGCAAGTACTCTTCCACTGATCTACAAGATGCTGCTCTTTGACTGGTTAACAGTGGCAAAAAAAGGTTTTTTTGAA
Source organism: Graphiurus murinus (assembly GCA_004027655.1). Classification (NCBI taxonomy): domain Eukaryota; kingdom Metazoa; phylum Chordata; class Mammalia; order Rodentia; family Gliridae; genus Graphiurus; species Graphiurus murinus. The sequence goes on from PVLC010039415.1 coordinate 8,640, forward strand.
AGAATATGGTATTAAAAGTCTTAGCAAGCTGGTCGCGGTGGTGCACACCTGTAATCCCAGTACTTGGGAGGCTGAGACAGAAGGATCACAGGTTTGAGACCAGCCTCAAGAATTTATCAGGACTCTCAGCAACCTAGTGAGATCCTGTTTCAAAACAAACAAAAAAATTTTTTTAAAGGATTGGGGATGTAGCTCAGAGGTAGAATGCTCCTGGGTTCAATCCCAGTAACCCCCCTCCCCCACCTGCCACACACAACTTAGGAAAGACTAAACACATTTGACAGTTGTAGTAGTTACAGTTAAGTAGTCCTGCAACATGTCTTGCTGGAGAACAGGAGTTCAGAGGGGCCACTTTAAAGTCTGCTGTTCCAGTGTTTCCTGACACACAGTTTCTGAATTTCTAGCTAAGATGGGGGAAATAGTAGTAATAGAGTTCATAAACACAGATGCAGCTAGTATACCTCTTCATTTTTAAAAAGTTGAAATTACAAAATAAGAAAAACACAGGGTACCTACACACTCATTTTCCCGAAGTAACTTTCATGCAAAAAAGGTCCTTATCGCCTGGTTATTTCTTCAGAGAGATGTATCCCAAATTCTAAACAGAACACCTATGAGTGTGCACCCTGGGGACACAGTCAATTCATTGTTGTGGGTTGTCTGAAATCCACGGTTCTAGAGCCATTTCCCTCTTTTCTTCTTCTTCTTTTTTTTTTTTTTTTTTTTTTTTTTGGTGCAGAGGATTGGACCTAGGGACATTCTACTTCTGAGCTATGCCCTCAGCCCGTTTTTATTTTGAAACAGGGTCTCTCTAGGTTACTGAGAGACTTGCTATTGCTGGGGCTAATCTCAAACCTTGATCCCCCTGTCTCAGCCTCCCAAGTACTGGGATTACAGGTGTGAGCCACCATGCCTGGCTTCATTTCCCTCTTCTTGTATAACTTTTCTTTCCCCCCCCTTCCTTTCTTTCTTCATGGGCTCTCACTGTGTGGATCAGTCTGGGTTTAAACTCCTGGGCTCAAGCAATCCTCCTGCCTCAACCTTCCAGGTAGCTGGCACTACAGGGATCTACCACCCAAACCAGCCATAACCGTCTTTTTATTGTCTTGATCCTATCCATAGACCCCCTTCTCACCAGTCCCTCACATTCAGCTTACCATCTTCCCTGAAATACTAGCCATCTCCCCACATTAACACACATCTGCCCAGGGCACCCCATTTCCAAGCACTGGTTCGATTCCTGTGGACTTTGAAGCAGATGAGGTTCCCATTCGCCATTCTCCTTGCTCCTCCACACCCAGCTCTGCCCTCCAGCCTTGCTCCCCAAACTGCTTGCCCATCTCACCAAAGTTACATTGCCGACAGCTCTCGCAGTGGCGCCGGGTGTGGTAGTCTGGAGAGAAGGAGACACCCGGTTTGCAGGGATCACACTGAGCAGACTTTCTGTGCTGGTCACAGTCCTTCACCAAGAATGTTCCTGTGGGCAGAGGGTCCAGGATGGAGGCCTCAGGAGGGCTGCTTTCCCACCCTGTCAAGGTGTGCCTCTGGGCTGCCAAGGGAACCTCTCCTTGCTTGAGCTCCGTCCCCCCCTCTGCTTCCCTTCTCCTTAAGCCCAGTCCTCCCTCCCCGCCCTCACCAGCCTCTGCTGAGGCCTGCGCTTACCTGGCCCGCACATCTGACAGCACCCTTCTCCCTGAGCCCAGTAGTGCCTCTCTGGACAGCTCTTGGGGGCTGGGGTAGCAGAGACCCCTGCCAGGGTCCCCAGGAGGCAGAGCCAGCAGGAAGGTGGCCACACCATGGCTCCCACCCAGGGACCACTTTCTGCGCTAGATGGCTGAGTGCTGGGTGCTGGCACCTCTTCTTTACCCCTCCGGGGCAGTGGTCACAATTTCTGTCTGAGTTTTACCCAGTACCGTGTGGCAAGCCAACCTTTGATGACAGTCGAAGCTCTATTGTGGTTGTTCTTTCGTTCTTTTTTTTTTCTCTCTCTCTCATAGCAGCCTCCACCCCCTTTCTCTTTTCTGCATTAAACAGCAAACTTTCAGACCTACTGCTCTTCAAAGATTGGCTTCCGTGTGTGTGTGTGTGTGTGTGTGTGTGTGTGTGTGTGTGTGTGTGTGTGCATCCTTTTTGTACTAGGAATTGAACCCAGGGACATTCTGCCTCCAAGCTACACCCCCAGCCCTATTTTATTTTTATTTTGAAACAGGGTCTTGCTAGGTTGATAAGAGTCTCACTACCTACTGAGGCAGTCCTCAAACCTGCGATCCTCCTTTCTCAGCCTCCCAAGTACGGAGATTACAGATATGTGTCACTGCACCTGGCTTCCTAAGACCCTCTTTCCTTCCCCTTTCCGCCTTGCCTGGGCTGATCACTGGGGTCCTGGAGTGCTGGGCACCTCCCTCCTGGCCCTGGGCAGTTGGGATTCAAGGTGTGTTTCCATGTGAATCATCTCTTTCCCATTTTCCCAGTTCTCCTGGGAAGACTGATTTGGGGTTGTTGGACTCTGCCACCTGGGAACACATGGGCCAAGTGGGCAGCCCTTGGGCCCCCTCCTCCCCGCCTGCCCCTATGACTGTGACCTGGGGTGGCTTATTTCCCTGGGGCCTCTCTCCTTCAGGGGCTTTGCAGTTGTTTTTACACAGCTTCTAAAATGTCACAGCCCTGTGGTTGCACCTGGTCGATCTGTAAGATCTGCTCTGGCTCACTTGTCAGTTTCCTTTCTCTTCATTTTTTTCCACCTTCCTGCCTTTCCCCAGCCCCCTCTACAGCCCACGAGGAGGGTCTGCTCCAGCAGGAAGCCACACAAGGTTGTGATTTGAAAAGTTACTCATGAAAAACCGTCCTCGATATCTGACGGGGCTTCCTGCCAGACAGCCACCACGCTTCTGTCACTCAAGACCTGCCCCATTCCCAGGTTCTGGCAAATCTGAATGATGAGGAGTTAGGGACCTTTGGGGACAAACTTGCAGAAGAGGGACTTGGAGTACACTGGGAGCTTAATACTTTGACTAGACCATGAACTCCTCACTCACCGAAGGCCGTCATTCTCTGGGCCAAAGCCCATCGTCCTCTTCTACTTACCCCTTCTCCACAGGGGTGAGAGCAGGAGCAGGAACTGCCTGACCTTCCTGGAATACCCCGGGCAGATTGAGGAGAGCCAGGCTTCTGGACTATTCTTCTAGGGGCAAATGGAATGACCTCATCTCCTGCCCTCTGAGCGTTTTCCATCAACTTCTGGTGAACCTTGCCTGGTCCTGGGCTGGCTTCCTGGATGGTGCTATCTCCTGTCTACAGGCCCTGGGAGCGCAGTCTACTAACATCTTCCTTGAAATGATCCACTACCATTGTCTCTGTCTCTGTCTCTCTTTCGATGCTGGGGATCAGTCGCAGGAGCATTCTACCTCTGAGCTACAACCCTTAGCCCTTTTTTATTTTGAAACAAGATCTCACTAAATTGCTTAGGGTCTTGCTAAGTTACCTAGCCTGGCCTCAAACCTGGGGTCCTCTCTCAGCCTCCTAAGTACTGGAATTACAGGTGTGCACCACCATACCCAGCCATCACCACTTTCTCTTTGGGGGCCAGCCTCTCCTCATGCCTGGCTGGGAAAGAAATATATGGTATTCTCCCCCAAACTCTTGTCTTTTCTGGCATCTACAAAGACAGGCCCCTAGAGCCCCTTTTCTTTTGAAGACTTTTATCACTTTGGAAAGGTCCTGACCAAGCCGGGAGTGGTGGCGCATGCCTGTAATCCAGGTACTTGGGAGACTGAGACAGGAGGATTGAAGGTTCAAGGACAGCCTCAGCAAGTAGTGAGACTCTCATCAATCTAGGGAGACCCTGTTTCCAAATAAGAACAAATAAGAAATAAAAATCGGGGAAGCCGGGCGTGGTGGCGCACGCTTGTAATCCCAGCATTCCGGAGGCTAAGACCAGAGGATCAGGGTTCGCGGCCAGCCTCAGCTACTTAGTGAGGCACTCCGCAACTTAGTGAGACTTGGTTTCAAAATAAAGAATAAAAAATAGGGCTGGGGGTGTAGCTCGGAGGTAGAATGCCCCTGAGTTCAATCCCCAGTACTGAAAAAAGAAAAAAAAAAAAATCGGGCTGGGCGTATAGCTCGAAGGTAGAATGCCTCTGGGTTCAATCCCCAGCTACACACACACACACACACACACACACACACACACGCACACAAGAAAGGTCCTGACCAAACCCTCAATCTGTACTGCTAACTTTGGCCTAGATGTCAGCTGGGCTCACCCTGCTCCTTGATGTCTAGATAACATACTCCTCAATTTCCTTTCAAAGCAAGTGGGCAGGGACAGGAGTGTCCACTGGCACAAATTCCAGGGCTAATGTGATGCGAGGTGGTGGGGTAGGAGGTGGTATCTCACTGTAGTTTCAATTTGTATTTATTTCCTTACTGATCAGTGATGTTGAGCATCTTTTCATGTGCCTATTGGCCATTTTTGTATCTTTGGGGAAATATCTTTATTAAAGTCTTTTGTTAATTTTGGGGGGGGGGAGGGGTGGAAACCAGGGGCCTTCTACCTCCAGGTTACACCCCCAGACTTTTTTTTTTTGAAAAACAAGATCCTGAGAGCCTCACTAAGTTGCTGAGGCTGGCTTCAAACTTGTGTTTATAGATACCTAGTTTGTTTCTACAACTTGGCTATTATGAATTGTGCTACTATAAACATGGGTATGCAGGTATCGCTTTCTTTTGGATAAATACCAAGGAGTGATATAACTGGGTTATATGGTGGCTCCATTCCTGGTCTTTTGAGGAACCCTCTTACTGATCTCCATAGTAGTTGCACTAATTTACAACCTTACCAACAGTTTATAAGAGTTCTTTCTCCATGCATCCTTGCCAGCATTTATTATTATTTCTTTCTTTTTTTTTTTTTTTTTGCAGTACTGGGGATGGAACCTGGGGGCATTCTACCTCTTAGCTACAGCCCCAGCCCTATTTTTTTATTCTTTATTTTTATTTATTTATTTATTTATTTATTTATTTATTTATTTATTTATTTATTTTGCAGTACTGGGGATTGAACTCAGAGGCATTCTACCTCCAAGCTATACCCCCAGCCCTATTTTTATTCTTTATTTTGAAACAGGGTCTCACTAAGTTGCGGAGTACCTCACTAGGTAGCTGAGGCTGGCTGCGAACCCGGATCCTCTGGTCTTGGCCTCCCAATTATTCTTTATTTTGAAACAGGGTCTCACTAAGTTGTGGAAGGCCTCACTAAGCAGCTGAGGCTGGCTGCGAACCCGGATCCTCCGGTCTTAGCCTCCCAAATGCTGGGTTTACAAGTGTATGTCACCACTCCTGGCTTTATTATTATTTCAATAAGGCTTTTTCTGTGGGAATCCTTGGTGGTCTCATTTGAGTACCTGTCCCTTCAAAGAGCTTTTGCAGTTGCTTTTATCAGACATTGCACGGATGTTCATGGCTAGAGACCAATTTCTATGTTATTTGGGGGGTGTAGACTTGGTTTCTAAGCCACCTAAACCTGGGTGAGCACAGGCCTGTAGTTATACCTTTTTTTTTTTTTTTTTTGGTACTGGGGATTGAACCCAGGGGCATTCTACCTCCGAGCTATATTCCCAGCCCTATTTTGTATTCTTTCTTTCTTTTTTTTTTTTTTTTTG
>PVLC010039416.1:0-14299 GCA_004027655.1 Graphiurus murinus
CTGGGAATGGAACTCAGGGGCATTCTACCTCCGAGCTATACCCCCAGCCCTATTTTTTATTCTTTATTTTGAAACCGAGTCTCACTAAGTTGCGGAATGCCTCACTAGGTAGCTGAGGCTGGCCGCGAACCCGGATCCTCCGGTCTCAGCCTCCCGAATGCTGGGATTACAAGCGTGCGCCACCACGCCCGGCTTTTTTATCATTTCTACTATTAAAGATCTGAATTGTTCTTCTGGTAATCTCTGCCATTCAGTGTTGTTGAGTTCTGTTATTGTGGGATTGTGTTGACTCATTGTTTCTTTGCTATTTTTCCTTCCTATGGTTTCCCTGTTCTTAAATTTATATCTTTGCTGCTCTTGCAAGCTTTCTCTGAATTTATAGGTTTCTTATTTTTATTTTCTCTCTGTGAATGGTATCTTGTACTGAGTTGCAATTACTCTGGGACTTCTTCTGCCCACTCTATTGATGCCTTTGGTGGGTTTCAGGTATTGACTTCTAGGGTCTAGCAAAAGCTAACAAAGCAACCAATCCTCCAAACAAACATAGATAAAGCAATGCAAAATGAAAACAGAGTAAAAACAAAACAAAACAAAAAACCCAACAAACAAACAACAACAACAACAGGGAACACAATAAAAAACCCTCAAGATTGTAAGAACAGACCTGATTTGTCCTCTGGAGACCTTTTGGGTAGATCCCTGCTGCTGTGGGCAGCTGGAAAAATGGCGGCTGCCACTGCCACGCACTTGTCGGCTCCTTTGTTCTCCCTGGTCTGCTTTCTGGGTTCTGATCAACTGCTTTTGTTGCTTTGTTCACTTTTCTGCTGTTTTGCTTTTCTTTCCTTCCGTCAAGAAGCTGCTTTTTTGGCAGTTTTGATTCAAACTCTGCAGTGCAGTTGATCACTGCTCCAGTTCTGGAGGGAGAGGTGAGCTGGGGTGTCCCTGTGTGGGCTTATGCTAGTCATCCCACGAGTCTAGTCACTGTCGATGGTGCGGGGATATGCCACCTGGTTAGGATATGAGGTTCTGGAGTCACTTACTCCACTTCTGGTCACTGGGAATGCAGAAGGTCTTTAAATATCTTGGTGTTAGTAGACTCTGGGCAGCTGGCTTAATGGCGGCTGCTGCTTCACGGCGTAGCACCGCTGCCTCGCACATGGGTTCCTTTACTCTTCTTTCTGGGTTCTGTTCAGCTGTACTTCAGTTTTCATAGCTTTGTTCACTTTTTTGTTGCTTTTTTTCTTCTGTCAAGAAGCTGCTTTTACGGCAGATTTGATTTGAGCTCACAGAGCCTGAGGAGAGGTGTTTCACTCAGATGCCATCTTCCTGGAAGTCCTGTAACATTTGTTTTTACAGGACAGTGTGGAGAGTTTCATGGGACACGATGAGTTCAAAACTGCTTTGTATCTTGTAAAGTATTGTGTTAGTTAGCTTTCTGTCACTGTGGCAGTGTATCTGAGATAATCAATTTATAAAGAGGACAGATTTACTTTGGCTCATGGTTTCAGTCCGTGTATGCTTGGCCCATTGCTTTGGGTCTGTGATGGCGCAGCACATCATGGCAGGAGCATATTGTGGAGGAAGTTTGTTTACCTTAGAGTGGCCAGGAAGCAAAGAGATAAGAAAGGGCAGGGTCCTGATAGCCCCTTTAAGGGCACACCTCCAATGACCTAACTTCCCCCCACCAGGACCCACCTCTTAAAGGTCCCTCTACCTTCCAATAACACCACAGGTTGGTGACCAAGCCTTTAGCACAGGCCCTTTCTGGGGCACTCTGAATTCAAACTATAGAAAGTACTACCATAATTTAACCAATATTCCTACTAACAATTGTGTGCCTTTACTTACTCGTGCCTGAACTTAGTGTCCTTCTCTGTGAAATGGGGAGAGTTATGACAGGTCTATTCACTTCATGAAAGCACCTCAGGGCCCCCAAAGAAATTATGTGAAAAAACTACCTATGTGCATAATACTTTATTATTTTAGCAATGTTTTCATATTAATTTAACAATATTCAAGTGGGACGTCCTGAGTATTATCCATTCTGGGATAATTTAAATACTTCTATGCTGCCATTCATTTAATTTGATCTACAGGTGATTTTCAAGATTCTAATAATCTCTTTTTTAATAGTCAAAGACATAATTATAATTTGGTGGCTTAAGAGAATAGCATTCTCATGTTAGCACTGAGTTGTTTTCAATTGTTTCACAGGATCACCTCTTCTTGGAACTAGGTCCATTCTTGTATTTGCTTTTTTTCCTTTTGGTGTTTGATATCATCTCTGTTTTTTTTTTTCCCTGTAGTACTGGGGATTGAACCCAGGGGCATTCTATCTCCATGCTATACCTCCAGTCCTATTTTATTTTTATTTTGAAACAGGGTCTCCCTAGGTTGCTGAGGGTTTGGCTAAGTCGCTGAAACTGTCCTCGAACCTCCAGTCCTCCTAACTCAGTCTCCCAAGGATTGGGATTATAGGCATTTACTACCACATCTGGCTGTTTTCTAGTCTTTCCACTGTGTGCTTCAGTAATATAGGCCTGACATGTATTGGCCTGGGGCTAACCCTAATTCCTTCATTGCCCCTTTCACACTGGAAGAGAGGCTCTTTGCTAGAAGGTAGGCATTAGTTATACACAATTTTTGCAAAGCCAAAGGGAGCCTCAGACACACTATGGAAACAGATACATTAAGAATACCTATACAGACAGATAGAACTTAAGAAATTGCACAAATGTGCATCCTTGAAGAAAGATCTCTTCTTGCTGTGCAGCAACATTGTGGCCTTTTAGGCATTTAACAATGAGCTTTTTGGTGCCCTTGTACCCTAGTGCTCACAGAAAATTTCTGTTATTGCCTTATTCAGAAAGGGTTGGCTGAGCCCAGCTGAACACATACCCTTTTTTTAGAGAGCAACTCAAAGATGGACATTGTTGACGTTATCTTCACAGTTTCAAATAAAACTTTCCTTGGTGAAAGCAATCTTGTTCCTGTCCCAAAGTCCATCAATTCTGGCTCCCAGCTGGTCTTCACCTTTCAGGGGACACGCTCTTCTTCGTCTCTGCAATGTCATTTCTTCACAGGCCTGTCCCTCATCAGATAGGAACAAAAAGAAGAATCTTCTTTCTTGGCGTACTTTGCCTTCCAAAGAATGAGTGGGAAGATAAAGGGCCATATGAGCAGGTAGGACAAACCCAAGGACTGATTCATTTTTCACATTTCTGCGTGCAAAGTTCCCAAGTGAAAAGCAGAAAATGGCCAATTTAGTTAAGAATTGAAAATGTGAAGTGGCACAGAGGACCAAGTCTTTCTGAAAAGTTAAATAATAATAACAGCAACAACAAAGCAAATAACAGAACCTATTCGCAGCTCCCCAACAATAAGAGCAAGGAAGGGCACAAGGTAGAGATGTGTGTATGTGTGTGTGCACGTGTGTGTACAGACATATGCAACTGTGTTAACAGAAAAGTCAGCTAGCACAATGATTAGGGGCATAGGCAGTTTTATGTTGAATCATAGCCCCCAAATTACTTTCCTTCTTTGAATGTTAGCTTTTTCTTCTCCAAGCAGGAAAAAAAATAATAGTACCTGCTTTCTAAGATAGTCATGAAGATTAAATGAAATATAAAAAACACAGCAAGTACCTGGCATAGAGCAAGCCATCAGTACATAGCAGCTATTTTATTATCGCCATGTAGTTCCTGTAAATGTTAAGGATTATACAGATAAAATGAATACTTACCCAGTGATGGAGGGGGGGGCAGTTAAGATTAGGTTTTCTACCTCTTACCATCATAAAAGGGAAATATGAGTCCTCTGTTCCAAGAATTTTTCTTATACTTTTTGCTTTGGACAATTTCTTTCCCTATGCTTCTACTTCTTGGAATATTTTTTGAATGGTCATTCATCTTTTATCTTTTATTCTCCTTAAAAGAATTCTAATTTCTGTGAGCTTTTCACAATTGTATCTTCTTTTTTAATTCTACTATAATATTTCTTGGTCTCAAATGGTTCTTAAAAATAGCATTTTATCTTATTTTACTGATGTATTATCTTGTTATATCCAGGAGGATGTTAATTACATCTTGTAGAGAAGTTTCCTTCTACTCTCTGAATTGTCTTTATTTTCTCCAGCCTTCTTTGTCCCTTGCATTGGTTGAGTGTCTCCCAGAAGCCTTTTCCTCCTAAGGTAGATACCCTTGGCTCTCATTCATATTTAAATGTGAGGCCCTGAAAAGCCAGACTGAGGCTTGGTATGCAAGGGCAGGACTGTGAATGGATATATGCTCAAGGGATGGGGATTTGGCTTTTTTTTTTTGCAGTACTGGGGACTGAACTCAGGGGCATTCTACCTCCGAGCTGCACCCCCAGCCAGCCCTATTTTTTTATTCTTTATTTGACACAGGGTCTCACTAAGTTGCGGAGAGTCTCATTAAGTAGCTGAGGCTGGCCAAGAACCTGGATCCTCCTGTCTCAGAGGTCTCCCAAGTACTGGGATTACAAGTGTGCACCACCACACCCGGCTGGGATTTGGCGTTTTGTTGGGGACACCCACAGATCTGTCTCCTGGGGCTGTCAGTTTTCTCTAACAAGAGTCTTCTCTAAATTCTTATCCTGAAGGTTTAAATTTAGTTGCAGCTCTCAGGGAGCAGTAAGAGAAGAGAACAGGGGGTTCTCTCCATACAGCCTGCAATATTGTCCTTGATTCTCTTGTTTTTAGAGGCATCTCATCTTGTCCTCACCTCTGTCTAAGTCCCAGATTCCAGCACCTGACTCTTTGATCTACAGTGAATCCTCTCTTGCACCTGTTGGGGGAAGGGCATCGCCTGGCTTGGTGGCCAAGACATTCATCCAGACACACACTGCTTTTTACACTGGCTTTTCACCAATCTGTTTTCAGCCCTACCCTGAGCCTCAAGAATATTGCAAGGTGGTAGCAAGTTCAGATCTTCTAATGAAGGAGCAGGGGAATGGAGGGATGAAGGAAGGATTGTTTTCAGATAAGGGGAGGAATGCTGGGTAAAGAAATCAATCCATCAAAGTCCTCACCCTTAGTTACGCAGTGCCTGGATGTGAATGCATCTCCCCCTGCAGCCATTGAGATTCAGTGTTCTTTGTTGACTCTTGGATGTAGTTTCCACACTACAGAATATCGAGGACATTTCTCATCTGCTGTTGGCTCTTCTCCCGTTCTTTCTGCTTTTGGATATTTTTAGCTCCTTAATTCTTTTGTTGTCATTTTATTGGGTTTTAGAAGGAGGTGAAGATAAATGCTTGTATTTACTTCATCAGAAGCCCACCCCCCACCCCCCGTGGAATTTTAGCAACATACAGGCACCAGCCCTATCCCTAAAGAGTCTCATGGTGGGGAGGGGCTGGGGTGGGATTTGGCCATTCCTACATCTTACAGGCTTCTCAGGAGGCCGGCCATGAGGTGGGCCGGCTTTGCAGTCCACTGAGCCCCAATGGAGTGTGGCTTTGAACATAGTTTCATGCATAGGTGACTTTCCTCCTTCTTCCTGGAAGCACAGCAGTAGAGAACAGGTGCGAAAAGCATTTATTGGGTGTTCTCTATGTCCCTGGAACTGTGTTAAAAGATTCTTTCAATTGCACACGATTGCATCAAACAGCTTTGGCCATAGATTTTTGGCTGTGTAAATAAATGGTGACAAGGCCGGGGCTCCAGCTCCAGCCAGGCTTTCCTGGGCCCCACCAACTCTTTTCCCTGTATGTTGGCTTCATTCTTCATGAGGCTAGAACTATTTCTACCGTCTGACTCTGTCTTATCTCTTTCCAGATTCAAGCCTAGCAGGGAAGGGCTGTCCCTCCCACCCCACTGTTAGCATCCCGCTCAGGTACCAACAGTGCTGGAGAGACCTTGTGTGCTCACTTGGGCCAGATTTTTACCTCCTAACCCAGCATGACAAGTGATGCAGGATGTTATAAAATGCTGGTAGCTTCAGTTCTTTTTTCTTTTGGGATTGTACCCAGGGCATTCTACCTCCATGCTACACCCCCAGCCCTTGAAACAGAGTCTTGCTCAGCTTCTGAGGCTGGCCTCGAATCTGAGATCCTCTTGTCTTAGCCTTCCAAGTACTGGGATTACAGGAGTGCACCACCACTCCGAGTTTTAGATCTTATAATGAAGGAGCAGAGAGGGATGGACAGGTCTCTTAAGGGAAAACCTAAGGAGGGAAAGGATTGCTTTCACTAGAAGGGAGGAACACTGAGTAATGAAAAAACAAACAAACAAACAAAACCATTACAGTCCACACCCTTGGCTAATCAGTGTAATCAGTGCCTAGATGTGAACACTCTTTCTGTCTCTCTTTCTCTCTCTTCAAGACATTTCTAGAAATGTCTCATCCAATTTAATACAAATATCCCAAGGAAAAAAAATCACACATATTCTTATCTCCTCAGCATTTTGAAATGTTCCAAAGTTGTGTACAACAACTATACATTGCTTTATATCTTTGGCAAGGTCCATTTCTTTTCACCAGTTCCAGAAATAGCTTCTTATGATTCTGCAATTTATAAGCAATGTGATATATTAAGTTGTCCTCAACTTGCCCAAGTTCCTAAAGCTCTAGTCTCAGTGGATTGAGTCCCCAGATGTGGCAGGTAATTGTTTCCTATCAAAGATAGCTGTCAAATAGCACCCCCAAAATAAAATATTTAGGAATAAACCTAACCAAGGAGGTAAAAGACCTCTATAAGGAAAACTATAAAAAGTTGAAAAAAGAAATTGGTGAAGACCTTAGAAGATGGAAAGATCTACCATGCTCTTGGATAGGCAGAATAAATATCATCAAAATGGCCATCCTCCCAAAATGATCTACAGATTAAATGCAATACCCAGGAAATTACCAAGGTCACTCCTCACAGACATAGAAAAATCAGTCCTTAAATTCATTTGGAATAACAAAAAGCCCAAAGTAGTTCTTAGCAACAAGAACCATGCAGGAGGTATCACAATACCTGACTTCAAACTCTACTACAAAGCCACAGTAATAAAAACAGCATGGTATTGGCACAAAAACAGACACATAGACCAATGGAGCAAAATAGAAGATTCAGAAACAAATGTACACGCTTACAGTCACTGGAAAAAAGATAGCCTCTTTAACAAATGGTGTTGACAAAACTGGTTAACCATATGCAGGAAAATGGAAATAAACCCCACTTTCTCACCCTGCACAAGAGTCAACTCAAGGTGGATCAAAGACCTGGAAGTCAGGCCAGAGACCTTGCAGCTACTTGAAGAGGGCATAGGCCCAACACTTCAACACATAGGCACAGGTAAAAACTTTCTTAACAAGACCCCAAAAGCACAAGCAACTCAAAGGAAGATCAATACATGGGATTGCATTAAACTGAAGAGCTTCTGTGCAACAATGGAAACTATCAAGAACCTTAACAGAGAGCCCACAGAGTGGGAGAAAATTTTTGCCAGCTACTCTTCTGATAGAGGACTAATATCTAGAATATACAGAGAACTCAAGAAACTCACAGCTAAGAAAACAAATAACCCAATCAAAAAATGGGCAAAGGATCTAAATAGACACTTCACAAAAGAAGAAATACAAATGGCCAATAAATGTATGAGGAAATGTTCAACATCATTAGCAATCAGAGAGATGGAAATCAAAACTACCTTGAGATTTCACCTAACTCCAATCAGAATGGCAATCATCAAGAACACGAACAACAACAAATGCTGGAGAGGGTGTGGAGAAGTGGGAACCCTAATACGTTGTTGGTAGGATTGCAGATTAGTGCAACCACTTTGGAAAACAATATGGAGGATCCTCAGACGAATGGGAATGAACCTACCATATGATCTAGCAATACCACTTCTGGATATCTACCCAAAAGAATGGAAACCAAACTATCAGACCCATGCATGTGTATCTATGTTCATAGCTGCACAATTTACAATTGCCAAACTATGGAACCAGCCAAGATGTCCATCAACAGATGAATGGATTACAAAATTATGGGATATGTACACAATGGAATTTTACTCAGCCATAAAGAAGAACAAAATCATGTTATTTGTAGGGAAATGGATGAAACTGGAAAACATTATGTTAAGCGAGATTAGTCTTTCACAGAAAGTAAAAAATTGTATGCTCTCCCTAATATGTGGAAGCTCAGAAGAAAGTGGGACACAAGAGGGACTCCAGATGAAGAAGGAGAAACGTTAGAGGAGCAAAGAAGGTAACTTAACTGAAGGTGATGGGGGCAGGGGAGAACAGCCTAATGAGCATGATGTACTTTCAGGAACACATCAAAGTTAATCACTAAACTGAACTTGAGAAGGAGGGAGGAGGAGGGAGTGGGGCGGGACTTGGGGAAGGGTTAAATGAGAAACGTGTGCATGTATGCCTTTACCAGCTTGTACCTAACAAAGATGTATGATACAATGCACCAATAAAAAAAAATAAAATAAAAAGATAGTTGTCAGAGTGGACAGGCCCTGACTGCCTTTTGCCTGCTCCTCTGGTTATCTGGTGCAGTACCAGAAAGCACTTGCTTGGTGGCTAACACATTGACAACTGTTTGCTTTGCTCATGGCTCTGGGAATTCTCATTCATGGTCACAGATGGGTAGGGGCCAGGTCCTTTCAAAGGCTTCTTTATCCTAGGAAGGTCCTGAGTTGGAAGGTCCTTCAGCTGCTAGGACTCCTTGGGGAACTCTCACTTCAGGGTCTCTGCATCTGGCATCCTCAGGTATTTGAATTCCCTTCCTTCCTTCCTTCCTTCCTTCCTTCCTTCCTTCCTTCCTTCCTTCCTTCCTTCCCTCCCTCCCTCCCTCCCTCCCTCCCTCCCTCCCTCTCTCCCTTTCATACTGGGGATTAAACTCAGGAGCACTCTACCTCTGAGCTATATCCCCCACCCTTCTTTAGTTTTTATCTTTATGAAACAGGGTCTCACTAAGTTGCTGAGGCTGGCTTTGAATCTGCGATTTTCTTGTCTCAACCTCTCAAATGCTGCAGGTATTTTAATTTCTTACATGGCGACTGAAGACTTCCAAAGGAAGAAACTGGCTAAAGTCCATGTCTTTTTCTTTCCTGACCTCAGACACCACACAGTGTCATATCTACCACATTTTCCTCATCCAGACAGTTGCCAAGGTCTGCCCCATTTCAGAAGGAGGAAGGAGAGATTCTGCCTCTCGATGGATGGGAGGAGTGCCAAAGAATTTGCAGACCTGTACTGACCTTAACTCAGCCAGTTCCGATTTAGGCTCTGTCACTTCAAATACCCAACTTCTGGCTCATACGGGATTCTTATGGCTGCATGTAACAAAACCCACAATTCAGATCAGCAGAGAGCCAAGCCACAGAAGGACTGGAGCCAGGGACTCAACATCTGCACTCCCTGCTCCTTTTGAAGAGAGTCAGGGACTTGCTTAGGACACAGACCAGTGATGGTCCTTACAGGGTATGTACTGTGCCTGGCGTTACCTGGAAGGGGCACTTGATGGGCACTGTCATCAAGTTCATGTGAAAAGGTAGCAAGTCCCATTCAGACCTCATGGTGAAGGTGTGAGAGGAAGAATCCTTTCCTGGAAGGGGAGGGATGCTTTCCCAGGAGTGCTAAGGGTGATGGATGGGCTGACTGAACAGCAAAATCCCATTCAACTGTAACATATCATCTCATGCAATCCAGCATCAACCCACCATGAGGTAGTTAAAAAAAATTAAAAAATAAAAACTCAGCCGGGCATAGTGGTTCATGCCTATAATCCTAGTATTTGGGAGGCTGAGACAGGAGGATCACAGGTTTTAAGCTGGCCTCTGCAATTTAGTGAGACTCTCAGCAATCTCAGTGAGACCTTGTTTCAAAACAAAAACTAAAAAGGGCTGGGGGGTGTAGCTTGGAGGTAGAACACCCCTAGGCTCAATGCTCTGTATCACACAAAAACAAAACAAAACAAACAAATTACAATGAAAAACCCCCAAAACAAAACAAAAGTAAAAACAACAACAACAAAAAAACCCTCTCTCTCTCTTTTTTTTGGTACTGGGGATTGAATCCAGGGGCATTCTACCTCTGAACTACACCCCCAGCCCTATTTAATTCTTTATTTTGAAGCAGGGTCTCACTAAGTTGCGTAGGGGTTCATTGAGACTGGCTGTGAAACTGGGATCCTCCTGTCTCAGTCTCCCAAGAACTGGGATTACAAGTGTGTGCCACCACACCCGGCTACAAAAAAACCTCTTTTAACAAATGGAAAAAAAAAAAGGTGGGGGGGGGGTGCTGGGAGATATTCAATATTGTGTATGAGGTCCCACAATCAAGTGTGGCAGAGTGAGGTGAGTCCTGGAACCCAGTTCTGAGTGCAGACTTGCTCGTCACCTCCTCCTCTGTCCACAATCCACAGTCCACTCTCTTCAGTGCAGCCAACATAGGCTAGAGACTCAGGGACCTAATGGGGGTGACGGGGAGCTCCCAAGAGAGAGGAACCTGGGAACCCAGGAAGGCCTCTAAGCCCTTCTTGTCACATTTCTCTCTCTTCCCTGCCTACCCACCCTTTTCTGCCTGCTGTCTTCCCTTCCACCCAAGCTGCTGCAGGGCGAGAGGGAGGCGCCACATTGGTCCAGATATCGCATCCTTCTTACCCCTAGGTTAGCAGAAGTGAGGTTGGACTTTTTCCAAAGGAATCTTACTGTTGGGGGTGATGGGCTGATTTCTCAACTCAGGAACTCAGCATCAGCGGTGTCCTTGGCTAATGTGATGGAAAAGAATTTCAGCATGCACCTGAGATGTAGACAGAGGTTTATTTTGGAAAGTAGGAAATACACATTTAAGGGAGAATGTGGGTCATCTCAAGAGGGAGAGAGACGCCTTTGAGGATTTAGGGCTTTTCTTTTATTGGGGGCTTTCATGAGGGGTGGGTAGGAGGAGGTATGTGAGAATGACCTCAGTTCAGTAGTCCCCAGGCAGTTTCTGGTGGTCTGGTCATCCTTGGGGTCCTCAGGCTGATCAAGGTCTTCATTATCTGATCAACCGATAAACTGGAGTGTTCTAAATTATAGGTTTCTCATGATATCATATCTGTCTTGTTAACAATGCACAGGACAATTATATAGTTTCTTTCAGTTAACTCTAAGATCTACAGATTTCCCAAAAATTTGGGAGACAGACCTGGGGAAGAGAATTGGTTTGAGGAGTAAAGGTTGAGGTACTTTAGTACCAGGTTCTTATATTAAAGTTATATTTTACTTTTCCTTCCTGTCTGCCTCCTTTCTACCTATTTTTTCTTCTATTCTACATCATTACTAGGGAATTCATTGGAAAAACAAATCTAAACCAAACAACACAGAAACATAAGGGGAGGGGGACTGAATGTCATCAGAGTCATTGCTCATCTCAGTCTTACTAAAGCTCTGCCACCATCTAGTTTGCTGCTGTTGCTGGATTCCTGAACATTTTGTTTCATTCCCCAACATCGCCTGGCATCATTTCCCAAATGCATGCTTACCCGATCCTTCCTGAGGCTGGTCTCACTTTTGGGTAGGTGTAGTTTAGTTAGGGGTGCCTGATCTCCAGGGAGGGTGCCATCACCCTTTCATAACTGCCAGTTCTCATCTGAAGAAGACTGGAAGGCTCCATACCTCCCACCATCTAAGGTTGCAGAGGATCATCTTGGAAGTTCCTCACTTTCTCCCATTCAGCTCACTTACCTTGCCAAGATGGTTGAAATGACCATAATCCAATAGAAATCAAGGCTTTTTGCTTGAGTGTATTTACAGCTCCATTTCTCCACCACCCTTTTCCCAGGTATTCCTCCTAGGGTGTGGAGTAGCAGAATTCTGATTGCTGCAACTTTTCAATCTCAAAATGCTTCACAAGTATGTAATGACAACCCACATGTAGTGTGAGAAACAAGAGGGTCCTCTTTTTGAGCCTGAGCAACTTAGCAAGACTCTGTTTCAAAATAAAAAATAAAAAGGGCCCCAATATTATATGAGAAGCATTTGTGTGTACAAGAAAGAAGCAGAAGGACCTGAGCCAAGTGTCATTTGCAAGCTGGGGGTCCAAGGACTGGGGGGGGGGAGCGGAGGGAACACAATGTTTATAAATAGCTGGAAGCATGCCGAAGTAAAATCACAACAGTTTGACAGCATAATTTTAATCAGTTTTGTTTTTTATTTCTGGCATCGAGATTCATCAAATTGTGGCTTGAAGCAACAGAGGGATGATAAGGAAGGAAACGAGTGTTGAGACATAAGCAGTCGCTGTGGTGGGCTCCTTGAATATTATTTGGTTGTGAGAGTTGTTCATGCTGTTGATACTCCCAAATGCTTTACCAACATAAATTTAAAAAGGATCTTTTTTTTTTTTTTTTTTTTTTGCGGTACTGGGGATTGAACTCAGGGGCATTCTACCTCCGAGCTACACCCCCAGCCCTATTTTTTTATTCTTTATTTTGAAACCGAGTCTCACTAAGTTGCAGAGTGCCTCACTAGGTAGCTGAGGCTGGCCGCGAACCCGGATCCTCCGGTCTCAGCCTTCCGAATGCTGGGATTACAAGCGTGTGCCACCACGCCCGGCAAAAAAGGATCATTATATACATTTGGTTCTTCTGTCTGCCCTTGAGAGAACAAGCATTATAACCTTCTCCATGGAATCATGTCTCTGCGAGGCGCTCCTCTCCCATCCTTCCCTGGCTGGTGTTTCCCCTCTCTTTTGGAGTGAAGGTCATGCTCCACCATCTCTCAGGTTGCAGCTAAAGCCACAAAGAACTTGGCTTCTCCGGGGCACTTCAGACTGTGCAGGAATCTGAATCTGGTGGAGGGATAGCTCCAGTTGTGGCCTGCTGAGAGTGCGTGGATGTTCTAGAAATCCTATAACTCATTCCAGCGTTAAATCATTGGCTAGTTGTATATCCACATATACCAGGCTCTGTGCTGGGTGCTAGGGATACAAGTAAGAAATGGACAGCCCTGTTATTTGTTCTCTAAAGATTATTCTCTGGCTGGGTACAATGACAGAGGCCTGTAATCCTAGAACTTGGGAGGCTGAGATAGGAGGATCACACATTTGAGGCCAACCTGAGCAACTTAGCAAGACTCTGTTTCAAAATAAAAAATAAAAAGGGCCAGGAGTGTAGCTTGGAACTAGAATGCCCCTGGGTTCAATCCTTAGTACCAAAGGGGGAAAAAAAGGATTATTCTCTGTCTGTACTGTGAGTCCTGAGCTGGGTCCTAGGATGGACAGATCATGAACACAGTGATGACTCATGTACCTGCCAGGGCATTCTGCTTGGAATATATCGGGGTACAGGAGACTGCTTTTGTCTGAGGCATTGTCCTAAGTAGTGACTGATCCTGGTAATGCTCAGCCCTACAATATTCCTTTATTACACAGTTCTGTGAGTGTGGGGTCTCTGAATTTCTGACAGCTTGCTTTAAATGGGGATAAAATCCAACTTGCTCATTAGCATTAATGACAGATGGCCTGCAGATCTCAACTACCCTTATTAGCACCAAATAAGAATGATACACATGTTTGAGAAGGATTTCTTAGAGTTGTCAAATAATGTCAGTGTTCCACCTCTACTGCATCATTCATCAATTTCCTCCCTCCCATCTCAACCGTCCGACTTTATTATCTCCTGCCCAAGATTATTGTGACTGTTTTCTCTCTGCCTTTAAAATCATCCCACATAATGCTGCCGGATTAATCTTCTTAAGATATATCTCAGATCGAGTCATCCCTTGACTCAGATACAATTTATGACACCTTCCCATAGTCTAGGAAATTAAGACAGTCCTCTTTTGGCCTAGACAAGGCAGGCTCCTTAACTGTGTAGCCTCATCTTCTCTTCCTGTGTTTTCTCTCACATACACATTCATACTCGTGACACTTCAGCCAGAACGGGGATCATGTCCTGCAGGTGTGTCCTGTACTGTGTTCTTCTCTGCTCTTGCTTCTCCTGGCCCATGGGCCAGAATGTTCCATGTCCTCATCACTGCCTGTTGGAACACTACCTATCCTTCAGGTACCCACAAAATGCCTCCTTGGTCATAACTCCTTCTCTGCTTCCACAGTGGCATGGTGTTATAGCAAGTAATTTCTTTTTTTCTTTTTTTTTTTTTTGCGGTACTGGGGATTGAACTCAGAGGCATTCTACCTCCGAGCTATACCCCCAGCCCTATTTTTTATTCTTTATTTTGAAACCGAGTTTCACTAAGTTGCGGAGTGCCTCACTAGGTAGCTGAGGCTGGCCGCGAACCCGGATCCTCCGGTCTCAGCCTCCCGAATGCTGGGATTACAAGCATGCG